>JAVJIF010033844.1:0-120428 GCA_038442645.1 Agave tequilana | reverse complement strand
AAGCGAGTAAATCACTTACGTGTTTGTCCTATACTATATGCAATGCCATATATACACCTCAGTCCAGATCACAACAACAGAACAAAATACAATATATTGAAAATTGAATAGAATGTGCCTAAATACAAATGTCTAAACCATTTTAAAGCGTCTAAATACCGTATTTTAGTTCTTAGTTTATTATAGCGTTCAGGAAATCAAAGCAGAAAATAACAGTACAAATCCACTAGCTATTGCAATATGCACATCCCAGCAAAACAAGAGATAGATTTGCCACAAATTTGCTGCGAAAACGCGGCTAAAGTCGTTTTGTGTGGCTTTTCTTTGAAAGTTGGGTCCCTGCTTTCAAGAAACAGGGAGGTACAGTGCCAATGGATGTTCTGCAATATTCAATTCCTGTAAAAATTAACTTGCACACCAAAACAGAGAAGAAAATATTAACAAAAATGTAAATTCAAAAACATTCTCGTCCCCAGCGACGGCGCCAAATTTTTGATATGGGAAAAACCGTGCACTTGAAAATGTGTATTTTGAAATCAGTGTAAAAAATGTATGTGCTTTTGCTTCCTCGATGCTTCCGTTATAGCATATAGGCTATACAGGTCGAATCCACAGGAACGGGAGGCGATAGAAGCATTAATAGTTCGTTCACGTTGTAGTTAACAAGTTTTTCTTTGTTAACGAAAGAGTAAGAAAAAGAAAAGAAATCTAGAAGTAATAGGTGGAGAAGGCGATGACAATGGCGATGTGAAAACAAATAGAGGAGTGGTTGTGGAATCAGTAAATCAAAAGCAAGTAAATTTAAATGAAATGAGAAGTAAAGTGATTTAGAAAGTAGATTTAAAAACAAATAAAAAAGAAGATGAAACTTGTGGCGAAGAAAATGAAAACAATAGTGAACTAAGAAGGCAATGAAAATAACGATAGACAAAATGATAAAGGGATTTTGAAATTGTTTTTAAAAACAAAGTAAAGAAAAGAAAGAAAATGATGAAAGAAAGCCCATGCCTACAACTACTAATTATTCCACTAACATGCCAACCTCTTAGTGATAGTTGCCTCACATGAATCCTTGATCATCACTAGTTCTTGGCTTCAAGAGCATTATAAAGTATGACACATAAGATTATTCTACACACAAATCCACACAACAAGGTGCAATCTACTATAAGATCATCAAAATCAAGTAGAGGTGAGCATGAAATAAAGAAGACATTGCAAGTTAGCTTGATAGTGGTTAGATGTTAGAATGTTAGAATCCATCATCATAAACCATCAATGGCTCTTACAAGAGTAAGGCCTAGTAGAGGTATTAGATTCATATGGATTATCAACTAAGAAGTTAACAAGTTAGTGGTTAGTAGTTAGATGTCATGAGAAAAAAATTAGCTAAGCACCATGTAAAAGATAGAGAAAATTGCTATAGAAAAGAAAGGAGATACCTTTACATAGATTATCACTCTCTACTCTCTAGTATAATATCCCTCATTCTCTCCTCTGAATCTATCTCAGCGCTACTACATGAACTAAAAAAATATAGAAAAATACAAAAGAAAAAAAAGAAGAAAACCTAAAACTAATTCTAAAAAGAGAAACCTTAATTCTCGCTGTTCAACCCGTCTTTGCTCTGAAAATGCAGTATTTATAGGCAAAAGAAGACTCTGGATGGCGAGACGAAGCCATGAGTTAAAGATCGACGCGTGGGCCCACAAAATTTATGCGGAAACCGGAGAAATTGTGGCAAAATTTGGATCCACTCCTTGATCTTTTGCCTGCTGGTCCGTCTTGCTTTTAGGACCTTCTGTAGGTATCTGATTTTGTGTAAATTGGACTTGTATTTCTCTAGATACAGCTTCAAATACGGGAATCCAAGGTGGTCTTCTAGAAGCTCTCTAGATTGATATCCAAGAACTCCGGATTAATTGCGCAAAATGGGTATAATTAAGATCTTATTACTCCTTTACCCCTAGACTCTTGATTATTTGCATAATAAATCAAAACACGGGTGAGAAGCGTGATTTTATTCATAAATCGAGCAAAAAATGCAATATGCGAATGCAAAATGGCACACTAATCATTTAGCACAATTGGTTTCATGATAACCTTGATTTTACTTCAATATAGATATTGATATCTTTTTAACAAGATTATGCATTTAATCTTGTGTTATATAAGTTAGAACATTGACACATCCATGTTTCATACATTATTGATATTTGGATGCATTTTTCATACTAGCTTGATGAAATCATCTGTTGATTTTGTAGTTTTGATGAGATTTGATAGGATATCTTATTTTAATATTTCAAAAGAGAGAAACTTTTTAAATGGATTTTTTTAAATTGTTTTAATTTTAATTTCAATTGGTATTTATATCCCAAATTGTTTTGTTTTCAATTAAAATTACAAGTGGTATCTACACTCCATTAAATCGTTCTGACTTCAATTGGTATTTAAATTGAAAATTTCAAATTTTGTTTTCTTTACCCCCCTTTGATTGTACACGTGCATTGCATATTTAGTATCACATGTGTCACATTTCTTCATTATTTTTGTAATAAAATCTACTATTTAATTCATTTCATGTCTAGTGATATGCACAGTAATTAATGGAGAATGAGAAGAAATGGACAAGTTTATATGATTAACTCTAGAGTTTTAAAAGCTCAAGCAAATCAATAAAAATCTACAAAAATTCAGAGATTTAGAAATAAGTATATCTAAAGACTGGAGCAAATCAGACCAGATAAGACCAAATAAAACCAGTTAAAACTGAATTTTGAAGATCCATTTGGTTAATTTGAAGATCAGCGAAGATAGAGACAAATCTAGAAGTCCAAAAGCAACCTTTCGATATACGAAGAGATATCTAAAGGATTGGGATGTATATTCAAAATATTCTGATAGATAAGACAAATCAAACTGAAGATCAAGAAATAAAATAAAAATTTATCTGCATCCTTATCTCTAACCTTATCAGAAGATCCTTTCTGTTGGGTCGGCGATTTGGTCTCATCCTCAAGCACGCTTTACCTCCCCCATTTCTCCTATAAATACCACCATATGCGAAAGGTAAAAGTGCACCACATTGCAGAGTGATCCTAGGCTAGTTTTTTGCTCTTGGTTAGTTTAGATTTTTTTTCTTTTTAAATGTAATTTTCATTTCTTTATACTTTAGATTAGAGAGAGTTTCATGAACAAAAAGAGAGGAAGAATTGTGTTTAGAGTGACACTAAATGTAATCTTCTTTAAAAAAAAGTTATATTGAGAGTGACAGTGAATGTAATTTTTCCACTTTTCTTCATTGTTATTTCAACTTAGTTGATCTCTGCTTCTATGTTATTCTTTTCACTTATTTTGCTTTCTCACTCCAAGATACGTTAATCAACATAAGATGTAAGTATACTTTTAAATCTTTCTTTCTTTTTGTTAATTTCTTAGTTTTAAAATGACTTTAAAAACTAACACTTTTCTTCTTCTCTATTCTTTCATTCTTTCTTTTTAACTTAGTTCCTCTTTTAACCTAAAATACTTTCAACACCTTCTTTATTCTACCTTCTTTTTTCTAATTTAATCTTTTTTCCTCTTCAAAAACAATGAAGAATCTTTAACTAATTTTAGTAACTTAAAAAAATGCCAAAAACACTTTCATCGTAATCCTTCCTTGTGGATCATGACCCCATAGCCATTTCTATAACGGTAGTATTGAGAAACTTAGCACATTTCATTCTCAATTTCTAACTCTACTTTTTTTTGCATGTTTCACCTCAATCAAATTTTAGCGTTGTTGACGAGGAGGGACGGTAACTTTATTTTTAAGTTTACTAATGGTTGAACCTTCTTCTCTGTTTTTATGTGCACTGGTTGATTTTAAGGAAATGACAACTGCAGAATACATATAAGTGTCTCTGAATTCTGCTCTAGAAAGCAGAGCCCAGAAGACCTCAGTATTACCACGCAAACGTGGCATAGGCCACGTTTTATGGCTATCTGAGTTGACTACTCACCCATTTTTTTTTTTGCAAGGTGACTGAAATTCAATTATCTAGCTTCAGTATTTTTAGTTTCTCTGTATGATATACTTTGCACACTGTTTCTAATCCAACAGTAACTTGTTGCTTCTTAATGTTAAAAACGGTTTAGACTCTTGCATGTTTGGGCATGTGTCTAATTCTATTTCATTTTTCGTTACTGTTGAAGAGTGCTGGAGCAAAGATATTTGCATCGCATGTAGCTTAGGAAAACACACTTGTATGATTAACTGCTGAGTGTCATTTAGCTATATACATGAACACATGCACTAAAATGAATTAAGAGCTTGTCCTATAAACAAGATAAGGTGAGGAAGTCATTACCCTTCCGTAGCCTGAAAACCATCTCCTCACTCAATAACCCAATCCTAACTAAAGCTGAGTAGATGTTGGCACTAGAGACATCTCGGGCCCGTTAGAAGATTGACCTAAGGAGAAGTTGTTAGAGTTTGACTCAAGCCAAATCAGTGTCAAAGGTTGGGGATTGAGAGGCGAAAACCTCGAAGAACAGTGATTTGACATAATTAAGCACATTGCCTAGGCACGGATACCTCTCACTGGTCTTAACCCTACTTGGCTGATTAACTTGTGGTCAGGTTGTTACAATATACCTCCCGCTGATAGTCTAACCAGTTAGGAGTCGTTTGGGTCTAAGGTCTGCCCTAATTTAGGCTAGATTTTTCTTTTTTTTTTGTTTGTATTTTTTTTACATCTTTGTGATATGGATTACAATTATAATTATTCCAATGCATATAGTGATCCATACTTCACCCGATCTCTTTTGACTCGGATATTACCAACCCGGCTCATAACTCTAACAAACTAAGTATATCAAATTGGTCTTATCTAGGTCAATGTATATCCCAGTTCCAGTATATGAATTGAATGATCATCGTCACTCTTCACCAAATCAGTGGGGATACAACTCCCCCGAGTCGTATGGTCAACCACCTTACCAACAACCTGCTTTTTATACTCCATATCAATATTAACTTATAAAGAAAAATCTGAAATAGAAAAGAGTCTAGAAGGATTCCTAGAGTCCAGAAGACAAATCTAAAACATGAAAGACTCACGAGCCCATCAAAATTTCAAATCAAAGATCCTTACTCTATTTTTCAAATCCTACAACAACAAGAAGAACCTATTGACTTAGAAAAGAGTATGGAATTCATGATTCGGTCCTAAAATGATTGTATTCAATTCCAAAACGAGTGTCTCCAATCTATTGATAGGTTAGAAGCAAATGAGTCATTTGATCAAAATAATTAATGATAGAAAAGAGAAAACTCTACCTAACACATTATTGACTATTCCCAATTCTTCTAACCATATTAATTGGACCAAGGATCATGGCATCTTGGAGACTTTAACCAAGATTCAATTTTACCACAACATCTTGAACTTGATCAATATCAATCCTTTGATAAATTGACAAGTTTTTCATTAAATGAAATTGAACTTGAATATGAATGTGACCTTGATTCCCAACTTTGTGATTCAATTTAATTTTTGAATCTATGTTGACTCCGTATCCTTACCCGATTTGGACCCATTTCTCGAGCCACTATGGATTCATGTACCCATAGAGCTTGAAATTGAACAACCTATTTTGGATAATCACATTTCATTGATGCGAAAATAATGTGAATTTCAATTCTTTGATTTGGACTCAACTTTTGAATCAAATCCGACTCTCGAATCTAAACTTGATTTGTGTCATATTCTCGAGTCAATATTGGTTCTTGTTCCTTTCATTTCAGAGCCTGAATCATTCATTTCACAAAATCATATTCTTTTGTTGGACCTAGGTATAGACCATAATGATTTTGTGATGATATTTCAAGATTGATCATATAACCGGGATAAATTTAACGTTAGGATTCTGCATGATCCTATTCATATTGGGGACTGTAAATATGAAATAGAAAAGAGGTCATAAAAGGTGGTTTCAGTGAACCATAGCATTATCTAGATTGGGCAGTAAAGCTTGGCCCAATCCGATCACCACCGGAACCACACACCTTTAAGTAACCATTTTTCCTTATCTCTCTTCTTTTTCATGCATATATGCATTATTCATATATTGAGGACAATGCATGAGTTAGGTGTAGGGGAGGGTTCTAACATAGGTTTTCTTCTTTCCTTTATATGTTCAAAAAAAATTTAAAAAAAATCTTTTTTAAAAAGTGAAACTATATTTTGACTTACTTTTGTAAGAAATTAAGTTAATTTTAAGGAATAAGAGAATCATAATTAGAATTTCTCATACTTGGTCAAAATAAAATTATTTGTTTGATTTCTAGGGTTATGAAGAAAAACTGAAAAAGTAATTTAGTCTTGATTTTTACATTGATGAAATATGCATACTTGTTACACTTACACACTTAGGGTTCAAAAACAAAAGATTGTTATGCCTTATTAAAAAAAGATAAACAAATATATATATATATATATATATATATAGATATATATATATATATATATATATATATATATTAAAAAATCCTCTGATTAAGCTGGGTATCTGTGCTTCATAAAGCATATGTATTCACGCCTAAAAGTGGTCCATAATCAATAAAAATCCTTAGTTTTTTGGTCGTTTTGCACGAGTCCTTAAGTCCTTGGGGTGTTTTCTCACCCGTACCCTAAAACCATCCGATTTGGGAGTCACTGACTTATGGCTCGTTATATTGATAAATTAGAAAGCCTAAAAAAATTAAGGAATATCACCACAAAAAATATGTAAAAATAAGGCATAAGAGTAAGGGTTGAAGAATCTCGAGTCAAAAAAAAATTCACGGTCACAAAAATGCATATGACTTAAGATAAGATAATAGACTAAATGAGAAATACATTTTTGACTTCTTACCTTGATTGATAACAAGTTTATGAATAGTGGCTAAGCTTAGGAATGAAAAGTTTGATTTTCCTATAACTTATAGATTACTTGAATTTTTGCAAAAATTCTTCAAATATTCTCTTTCAAAATGTGTTTTCAAAATATTAACACTTTGTTTTTCTTTTTTATGAATTTTGTGGGTGTAATCTACTGAAAATCCTCACGCAATAAAACTCGTCCTCTAGAAGTAACCTAAAAGCTTAAAGACTTGTTGCATGTGCTAAGTGCAATCGTGATCTACGAAAGTGGATCGTTAGTTTAGTTTTATTTTTTTTTTTTATTTGCTCGAGGATGAGTAAAAGATAGGTGTGAGGGTGCAATTATACATGTGCATTGCATATTTAGTGTCATATGTATCACATTTTTTCATTTATTTTTGTAATAAAACTCGGTTGTGTAATTCATTTCATGTCTAGTGGTATGCAGGGTAATTAATGGAGAAAAAAGAGAAATGGACCAGTTTATCCAATTAAATTTGGAGTTTTAAAAACTCAAGCAAATCAATAAAGATCTACTCAAATTTAGATATTCAGAAGTAACTCTATCCAAAGATTGGAACAAATCAGACCGGATAAATCTAGCTAAAATCAGATTTTTGAAGATCCATTTGGCTAACTTAAAGATCAATGAAGATAGAGATAAATTTAGAAGTCTAAAAGCAACACTATAAATATAAAAAGAGAAATCTAAAGGATCGGAATGTATATTCAGAATATTCAGAGAGATAAGACACGATCCAACTGAAGATCAAGAGATAAAACAAAAATTTATCTTCAACCTTATCTCCAACCTTATCAAAAGATCTATTTTGTTGGAACAGCGATTTGGTCTCATCCTCAAGCGCGCTTTAACCTCCCCATCGAATGTACACCTAGGGGTAAATAGGTGTAATGCTAATCTAATGGTTAATAATGCGAAAATGCAACAATTATAAAATGAATGATGCAAATAGTCAACTCAAATCAAGAAGTGGAGCCAGATCCCTATGAAGGGCTCTAGAACTTTTCCTTTATAGTCCTCTAAATAATGAGTTGAGGTGCTCAATTGCCTTTTTGATTGAGAGAGTGAAAACTGACAAGTAAAAATGATGCTAGCAATGAATATTAAGTGAAAATGAATGTAAAACACAACTGTAAGCAATAACAAGTAGAGTAGAGTAAGAGAGAAAGCAATCGCAAACATAAGAGATTTGTTTCAAGGTTCAAGCACAAAGCTCTAAGTCTCCGCCTCACCGTTTGAAGGATTTCACTATCCACTAAGGATCTTTCCACAAAGAACCCTCTACAAAGGAATTATAACGGTCTACACAAGACCAGAGAACACAACTCCAACTATTACTCCTTTACAAAAGAGGTAGCACAAAGCCAATGAGGTTTATAAGCTCTTGGTGACCACAAAGATCATAAACACTCTCTTTTACAACTTTATATAGCATATGATGAAAGTGAAACTCAAGAAGTTTGAGAGAAAGAAAATTCAGTTGAAAATGAAAGAATTTAAGAGCTGAAAACTTGCAGAAATTGGTTTAGAAATGAGAGCACTTGAAGTAAGAAAACTAGAAAGGTTTCTCTTTTAATAAGCTTGATTTTTCAAAATATCTCCAAAATCAAAATATTTTCTTGTTTTTTTTTAATCCTCTCCAAGTGAACGATATATATATAGGCAAGTGATAAACACTGTTAGAATAGTTTATCAGGTCATTAGGAAAGAGATTAAGTCCAAAAAGGGAAAGATATCCATTGGGGGAATAAGTTAAAAAACCCCGAATTTAAAAACTTGTCATTATTGTAATACTATCAAACTTCGGTTGACCAGCCGGTCGATGGTAGTTCAAATTTTTGAACTAACTGTTGACGTCGATTGACCACCCGATCGACCGATCTCCAACCGAGACCAAACTGGTGCCAGTCGGTCGACCGCTAGGTTTGCCGGTAGACAGGTCGGTCGCCTGACAAACATGCACGGTATACACAGGTTGAAGGCCACATATGGCCCCAAGGTCCGGTCGACCGGGCAAGCCTAAAACATAAGTTCAGGTAGTTTATTTTGAAATTAAACTCATTTTCAAATATTTTATAATTGTTTGAATAATAATTTAGCAATATGTAGACTATAGGATACATGATAGAAACAGGATATATAAAATTTGAAAAAATATGGGACATGTATCAAACATCTAACCTTACAAAATATCAAAAAAAAACTAGATGTGAAAATTTGTATTTTTGTGTATGACTTCTTGAGCATCAATTTTACATTCTATACTTTTAACATTCTGTTTTCTTACATACGATCTATATGTCTTCAAGCAATCTTCAAGAGGGCTTCTCCAAATGTAAATATTGATCGTCCAAACTCGAACCCTTTCCTTGAGTGATCTTGAGACAAGAATACCTTCTTTTTGAGGAATGACACACCAAAATGTTCTTTGAATCTGAAATGCTTAAAAATAATTAAAATTGATTAGTACCGAATAACTTTATGTAGTTTGTAATCATCAAAACAAACCCAGAAAGTGTACCCTTGGGCCAACAATCTCCCCTTTTGATGATGACAAAACACATGAGTTATTTAGGATAAGCAAATATAGATAGCTTGAAAAGCTTCCCCTAAAGTGATGCTTATCTATTAAGTTTCATTGTACATGACTAATGATAAAGCAATATCAAAACAAGTCATATGCATATGGGTATGGATATGAAATATGGAATGTTTATGCAAAAATGAACCAAGCTCCATTCATGCCTCCAACCACCAAAATAATAAGTATGCAAAACAAAGACTAATAAAGCATATAAATATGAATTAAAGGTAATCATAAATTTCTAAATCTCATAAATCCTTCATTAAATTCTTAATAACTCATAAAATCGTCTCTCCCTTTTTGTCATATATCAAAAAGGGATACAAAAATCAATTTACCAATTGAAAGTAAGCAATTAAAAGTGAAATATCAAATAGATATTTAAAAGATACCAAATACATATTAAATAATCATATGGAATACCAAAATAAATAAATAAGAGTCATGAATCCATAATGCAAACATTTAATTCCCCACAAATGAAAGAAAATCTATTATAATCAAGTAATTTAGTAAAGATGTCTGCTAGTTGAAAATCAGTAGAAACATAATCAATCTTAATATTTCCTTTCTTATAATGATCTCTAAGAAAGTGATATCTAATCTCATGTTCTTAATCTTACTATATTGATTTTCATTCTTGGTTATATGAATGGTTCTAGTATTATCACAATTTTGATATAGTCAAAATGAAATCATAATCAAGGAGAGTATGTTTCATCCAAAGAACATGCGCACAACAAGCTCCGGCTGCAACATACTCCGCTTCGACGGTTGAAGGGCTATGGAATTCTTGGAAGACAATAAAACAAGACAATTTTCAAGAAATTGATAAGTTTCACATGTGCTCTCCTATCACTCTACAACCGGCATAGTTAGCATCTGAATAACTCATCATTGAGTGTCTGATTTCAAATACCACAAGCCCATTCCATTAGTGCCCTTAAGATATCTAATAATACGTTTTACGACAATCAAGTGAGACTCTTTAAACCAAGATGAAAATCTAGCACATAGATACACACTAAACATAATACCTGCCCTACTTGTCGTCAAGTAAAGCAAACTACCAATCACACTACGATAAAATTTAATGTCAACGTTTTTTACCTTGTCCATCTTTATTAAGCTTAGCTGTGGTAGCCATGGGAGTCTTGCTAATCTTCGCATTTTCAAACTCAAGTTTCTTGATAAGTTCTCTTGTATACTTGATTTGATTGATGAAGATCCCATCACCCCTTTGTTTGATTCGGAGTCCAAGAAAATAGTTGAACTCTCCCATCTTACTCATTTCAGATTCTTTCTTCATGCATGATTCAAAATCTTTACAAAACTTCTCTTTAGTAGATCTAAAAATGACATTATCAATATATATTTGCACTATCAAGATATCATTATCTACATACTTTGTAAACAAGGTAGTGTCAACTTTGCTTTCAATAAAATCATTTAAAACAAGAAAGTTATCTTTCCATACTAAGCGCTTGGAGTTTGTTTTAAACCATATAAAGCCTTATCAAGTTTAAAAACAAATTTTGGTCGTGAAAGATTAATAAACTCGGGGGTTAATCAACATACACCTCCTCCTCAATGAAACCATTCAAAAATGCACTTTTAACAATCATTTGAAAAAGTTTAAAATCTTTGAATGAAGCACATGCAAGTGTCATTCACATAGCTTCAAGTCGTGCTATGAGTCCAAAGGTTTCCTCAAAATTAATTCCTTCGATTTGGGTGTAACTTTGGGCCACTAACCTAGCTGCATTCCTAATAACATTTCCCAACACATCCAACTTATTCCTAAAAAATCACTTAGTAGCAACGGTTGGTCTATCATGATGCCTAGGAATAAGATGCCAAACTTAGTTGCGCTCAAATTGATTAAGCTCTTCTTGCATGGCAAGAAACCAATATGAGTCGCCCTCAGCTTCGAGGATGTTTTTGAGCTCAATATGGGAGATGAATGCAAAATGGTCACATAAATCATGAAGTTTGGAGCAAGTAGTTAACCTTTTGGATACATCACCTATGATGAGGTTCTTGAAATGATTTGTAACATATCTCAATGAAAGTAGTTGAGTTGGCTCCACTTCAATGTTATGGTTTTCGAAATTAGTGTCATCTTTTTTCTTGTCATCCTCTTCTTGAGCCGGTAAGTCTATCATGAAAATCTTTTCAAAGTTTTCACCTAAAGAATCAATCTTTACAACATTCTTCACAAGAGAGTTAGATTCCTCAAACATCACATGAATAGACTCTTCAATAGACAAAGTTGACTTATTGAAGACTCTATAAGCTTACTAGTGTTAGAATAACCAACAAAGATAGATTCAAAAGATTTTAGGTCAAATTTTCCTAAGTTTCCTTGGTGTTTAAAACAAAACATTTACAACTAAAAACTTTGAAATAGGAAATATTTGATTTTCTCAAATAATAAATCTCAAAAGGAGTTTTATTTGAGTTTTTGTAAAAATAAATTCAATTCTTAATGTAATATGAAGTGTTTAAGGCCTCGGGCCATAGATATTAAGGGAGCCGTATTCACTAATCATTGTCCTAACCATTTCTTGAAGAGTACTATTCTTTCTTTCAACGACTCCATTTTATTGTGGAGTTTTAGGACAAGATAATTCATGTTTAATTCATGTTCTTCATAATAAGTGATAAAAGAATGGTTGATGAACTCACCACCTCTATCACTCCTTATGCGTAAAATCAGAAAATCCTCTTCTTTTCAACCTCTTTTCTAAAAACATGAAAATACACAAAAGCTTCATCTTTATGTTCTAAAAAGAAAACCCATGCAAAACATGAGAAATCATCAACCAAAACAAACACAAAACAGTTACCACTAAGACTTTTGGCTTTAGTTGGACCAAACAAATTCATATGTATCAATTCTAGGGGTCTAAATGTCATGATATCCTTGATTGATTTGAAAGAGAATTTGGTTTGTTTTCCAAGTTGGCACGCATCACAAATGTGATCTTTTTCAAATTTTAAAGTAGAAATATCTTTTACCGATTCCTTAGAATTAATTTGGGATTGATGGTCAAACGAAATATGACCTAGTCTCATATGCCATAACCAAGAATCTTCGTTAAAAGCATTCAAACAAGTGGATTGCATTTTAAATTTAGTATGTCAATCATATAAAAATTATTTTCACAAAAATCGAGAAGAACACAAGTATTAAATTTCTTGCCTAAAACATCACAAGTAGAGTCATCAAAAATAACTCTTAAGTCATTGTCACATAATTGACTAATACTTAATAGATTATGTTTAAGTTCATCTACTATCTATACCAATAATTTTACCCTTTGAATCATCCCCAAAGGTGACGATACCACCTTTATGATACCTTGATAGGGTTGTAAAGTTATTGATATTGCAAGTCATGTGTCTTAAGCAACCACTATCAAGGTACCACCGCCCCTACATCTTGGAGTCTTAGTGCGTACCTATATCATGTAAATTAGTAGTTGATTGTGGTACCCAAACTTTCTTGGGTCTTAAAATGTTAGTTTTTCAAACCCAAACATGATTATTTGATGCATTCAATTTGTCATAACAAAACTAAGCCAAATGATCTTGGCGGCCACAATAGGTGCATGTATACACCTTGGTATATAAAAATGCATGATGTGTATGGGCATGATGAACATGTGCATGAGTGACATGATGAGCATGTGATTGAGTTTGTATATGAGCATGATTGCGAGAGTGTAAAATATGATGAGTGTGTGGTTTCCTATGAGTTTGCTTCTTTAAAACATGCATTCTAATTTAGCTTTATTAAATTCACATTTTTTTAAAAACATTGCTCAAAGTGTTGATTTTATGTTTCAAAGTGGAAATCTCATTTTCATCAAAGACAGAAAATTTAGCCTTGCAAGAGATTTTGTGTGCATCAAAATCTTTTTGTATCTTTTCAAGTGGAAGACAAAATTTCTTTTTCTTTGAAAATGACAACTAATTTATTTTGAAAAAGTTTTTTTTATTTTTATTTTCAAATACTTCTTTTAAAAAAAATCATAGTTGTTAGAAAGTTCTTCAAAAACTTCACCCAATTCATCCATGACTAATTCATCATCATCAAGATAAGATTTGGATATTACCTTGGGTGTGTTCTAATTTGCTATGAAATGCACATTAGCCGTGTCCACCTCTTCTTTGGAGTCGCTCTCCGAATTCCATATTGCCTTCCAGGCCTTCTTTTTGTAGGGATTCCTAGAGGTAGAGGGTTTGCTCTTAGTATCCGGGCACTCGGCAATGACATATTCGGGCGCAAACTATTGTTGCCATCTTCTTCAGTTGTTGAATTTGGCTTTGTTGTTCATTCTTCTAAATAAGAAGGGATAAATCTTCATCATTGTCTTGGTCATCATCTTCATCATCAGAGATGGTAGGAGCGGATTTGAACGTAAGTGTCTTCTTCTTTTGAGATGATTTATCCTCTCTAAACTTTCTTTTCATCTCATGGGCTTTTAGATTTTCAATGAGATCAATGAGCTCCATCTCCTTTTTGTCATTAAGCTCCTTCAAATTTGTAAACTTAACTTATCAAGATGGTGGAAGTGCACGAATCACCTTTCTCACCTTTTGGTCATTATCAGTCTCATCACCTAAAGAAGCAAGACCATTTATAATTTTAGTGAACTTGATAATCATGTCATCAATAGATTCATCCTCAATTATTTTCTCATATTTGGAATGCAAGAGATCAATCTTAGTTCTCTTGACTTGCGAAGTCCCCTTGTGTGACAACCAAGTCTGACTAAATCTCGAATGCGGATTTGCAATGAATTACCCTAAATAAAATCATCATCATTCAAGGCTTAAGCAATGCATAATGAGCTTTTGCATTTGCATCAAATTCCTTACTGACAATTTTGAACCAAGTGTCCTCATCATCATCGGATAAATTAAATGGTTTGCTCACCGCTTTTGCAACCTGGCTTCCTATGGATTGCAAGAAAACGGTCATCTTAACTTTCTATATGAGAAAGTTAAGGCCATCAAATTGGGTAGAGTCTTAATACTTTTGGCCATGTAGACTAGTGACAAACCATGCAAATGGTGGAACAGAGAGTGATTAGCAAAGGATCTCTCTAAGGTAGTTAAACCAAAAACTAGAGTCCAAAAACTCTAATACCAATTGAAAGTACACTTAGAGGGGGTGAATAGGTGTAGCGCTAATCTAATAGTCAATGATACAGAAATACAATAATTATAAAATGAATGATGCAAACGGTCAACTCAAATCAAGAAGTGAAACCGGATTCCCTATGAAGTGCTCTAGAATTTCTCCTCTATATTCCTTTAGACAATGAGTTGAGGTACTCAATTGCCTTCTTGATTGAGAGTGAAAACTGATGCTAGCAATGAATAGCAAGTGGAAATGAATATAAAACACAAGTGTAAGCAATTGCAAGTAGAGTAAAGTAAAAGAGAAAGCAATTGCAACACAAGAGATTTGTTTCGAGGCTCAAGCACAAAGCTCTACTTTCCCCCTTCACTGCGTGAAGGATTTTACTATCCACTAAGAATCTTTTCACAAAGAAATTGCAATGGTCTACACAAGACCGGAGTACACAACTCCAACTTTCAATCCTCTACAAAAGAGGTAGCGCAAAGCCAATGAGGTTTACAAGTTCGCAGTGACCACAAAGATCACAAACACTCTCTTTATATGATGAGAAGTGAAGCTCAATAAGTTTGTGAGAGAGAACACTCAGTTGAAAATGAATGAATTTAAGAGCTGAAACTTGCAAAAATTGGTTTAGAAATGAGAACACTTGAAGTAAGAAAACTAAAAAACTTTCTCTTTTGAATAAACTTGATTTTTTTCCAAAATCAAAAGATTTTCTTTTTTTTTTAATCCTCTCCAAGTGAACTATATATATAGGCAAGTGATAAACACTGTTAGAATAGCTTATCAGGTCATTAGAAAAGAGATTAGGTCCAAAAAGAAAAAAATATTCATTGGGGAATAAGTTAAAAATCTCAGAATTTAAAAACTAGTCGTTACTGTAGCACTGTCAGAACTTTGGTCGATGGCGGTCGACTGATAGTTCAAATTTTTAAACTAACTATTGACGTCAGTCAACCGTCCGGTCGACCGATGTCCAACCGAGACCAAACTGGTACCAGTCGATCGACTGCCCGGTCGACCGCTAGGTTTGCCGGTCGAACCGATCAATCGCCCGATAAACATGCATGGCATGCACAGGATGAAGGCCACATATGGCCCCGAGGTCCGTCAACCGGCCGGTCAGCCGACCAAGCGCCTAAAACATAAGTTCAAGTAGTTTTTTTAAATTAAACTCATTTTCAAATATTTTATAATTATTTTAAAAATGATTTGGCATCACATAAGCTCTGCGATACATGATAGAAATAAAATATATAAATTTGGAAAAATATAGGACATGTATCAAACATCAAACCTTGTAAAATACCAAAATGAAAAACTAGATGTGAAACTTTGTATTGTGAAAACTTATATTTTTTGTATGACTTCTTGAGCAACAATTCTACGTTCTATAGCATCAATTCTACGTTTTATATTTAACATTCTATTTTCTTATGTCTTCAAGCAATCTTTAAGAGGTCTTCTCCAAATGCAAATCTTGATCGTCTAAACTCAAACCCTTTCCTTGAGTGACCTTGAGACAAGAATATCTTCCTTTTGTCGAAGTACACACCAAAATGTCCTTTAAACCTAAAATACTTGAAAACACTTAAACTTGATTAGTACCGAATAACTTCATGTATTTGTAATCATCAAAACAAAATCGGAGAGTGTACCCTTGGGCCGACACCCATTTCTCCTATAAATATCACCATATGCAAAAGGCAAAAGTGCACCACACTGCAGAGAGATCTTAGGCTAGTATTTTGCTCTAGGTTAGTTTAAGTTTTCTTTTTCTTTTTAAATGTAATTTTTATTTCTTTATAGTTTAGATTAGAGAGAGTTTCATGAACAAAAAGAGAGAAAGAATTGTGTTTAAAGTGACACTAATTATAATCTTCTTTAAAGAAAGTTGTATTGAGAGTGTGAGTAAATGTAACTTTCTCACTTTTCTTCATTGTTACTTAACTTAGTTGATCGCTCCCTTCTACGTTATTTCTTTCGCTTATTTTGTTTTCTTCACTCTAAGGTATGTAAATCTTTTCTTTTTTTGGTTAATTTCTTAGTTTTAAAAACAACTTTAAAAACCAATGCTTTTCTTCTTCTCTATTCTTTCATTTTAAAATAGTTCTTCCTTTAACGTAAAATGATTTCAACACCTTCTTTGTTCTATCTTCTTTCTTCTAATTTATTTTTTTTTCTCTCCAAAAACAAAAAGAATCTTTAACCAATTTTAGTAACTTAAAAGAATACTGAAAACGCTTTCATCGTAGTCCTTCCTTGTGGATCACGATCCGCATAGCCACTTGCTATAGCGGTAGTATTGAGGAACTTAGCACATTTCATTCTCAATTTCTAAACTCTACTTTTTTGTGCATGTTTCACCTTGATCACCTTTGTTGATGAAATAATAAAAGGGTGAGAGAAACTTAGAGTTTATATATGCATATTATTTATGTTTTAATTCATATATGTTTGATAAAAAGGAAAGAGTTTATATGCATATATATCTTCTTGTTTATGCATATTTGTTTGTATTTAAAGTTTTAATGAATATCTTTAAATGTTTATGTTTATGCATGAATTAAGGGGGGAGCTTTTATAGAACTCTTCTTTAATTTATGCATATATAACTCCATAAATTTTTTCATCATCAAAAAGGAAGAGATTGTTGGCCTAAAGACTCACCACTCTAATTTTGATGATAATTAAATCATATAGTTATAGTACTAGTGATCTTGTGATATTTAAGTGACAGGTTTAATCAAGATTTTAGTAAGTTTGTGTAACTTCAATAAAAGATTCAAAGTCAAGATTTGAAGCTAACATGTGTTGATTTAAGAGCTCAAGCACAAGAATTATATCTAGACTCAGAAGGAGTCAAGCTCAAAGGATTCAAGATGAAGAAGAAGATCAAGATCAAAAAGAAAACTTGAAGTTTGTGAAAAAGTTTGTAAGTGTTTAGAAGTTTTGTAAAATTTATATTAGATTTGATTAACCAAGTCACACACACACAAAAGTTTTTATATTGGTTTATTGAGTTTCATTGAAAATAAAATTGTGATTTAAAATGTTTTTTTTAACAAAATTGCATTTATTTCTCAAAAACAAGCTTATATTGGTTTATATGTGTATTGGACTTATCCTTACACATTAGAGCTTGATTGAATCGTTTAAAAAAAAAAACTTGTTTGTAAAAATTTAAGTTTATAGTTTTAGTTTTTTGAAAAAGGTATTTAAATGGTTCATATTTCAAAAATAAAACATATCAAATGTATGAAAGATGTGTTGATTTTCATTCATACATATTGGTTCTTAGTTGTATTTACTAAAACTTATTTTTATGTATTTTATAAAGATTTATATATGCCCATGTTTTCAGAACAATTGACAGCCAAGTTGCTGTCAACTGCTGATACTGGCATACACAAGGCTGAGTGTAACTCAGCTGTCAACAGCCACCCATAGGAGTTTAACAGAGACTGAGTTTGAGCTTAGTCTGTCGACAATGGTTGTCGACAGTTAACTCAATAGAGAATGAGATTGTTTCAGTCTGTCAACAACCAACTTTAATTGTCGATGGTTCTTGTGCAAATTTTGAAAAATGTGACTGTTGAGCTATGACTGTCGACAAGCATATGTAGCTTGTTAGCCCAAACACTTATCACTCCCGTTTTGATGATGATTAACTCATGTAATTATAGTATTAATGATCTTATTTTTATTAAGTTTCAGATATTCAATAAAGATCTTAGTTGGTGTTTAGCTTCTTCAAGCTAACTCATGTTGGTTCACGAGTTCAAGCATAAAGATCATATCAAGACTCAAGAAGGAGTCTAGCATAGATTAGTATTAATTGCTCAAGCTTATACACACACACACACATAAAAGTTTAGTTTTCGGATTAACCCATTTTTGATTTCATGAATAGTTTTTATCAAAATATAAGTTCATATGGTTTGCATGTGTATTAAATTTCATCCATACACATTGGTGCCTCTAGTGTTTAAGAAACTTATTTTGATAAGTTGATTTCATTAGTTTAAGTTTCGTTTTTACCAAAAGTTGAAAACAAGTTTATATCATTTTATATGTGTATTGGATTCTATTCATAAATATTGGACTTCAATTGAGTTTCAATAACTTGTTTTTATATGCATACAAGTTTTTGGGGAAAAAATGGATTCCCATTCCAAAGTTCAGTGTTTTAGAAAATACAATTTTTGTTTCAAATATGCATTTCTCCATCTCAAAAAGAAGTTCTCAGGTTTAAAATGTGTTGATTTTTTATCACACATATTAATGCTTTAGTGTATTTACATGAACTTATTTTTGTAGAATTTAAAGAGATTTATTAGATTTAAAAATATATTTTAAAATGAAGAAAAATCAAGTTTTAGGGCTAACCCGGTCGACCGCTTACCAGAGGTAAGTGCTCTGTCAGTCGACCGCTCGAGCGACCGGATGTGTACAGACACATGCACAATGAAATTACGCATGTCAATCGACCAATGAGAGAGGTTGCTCTGTGTTTGTGTATATCGGCGACTGACCGGTAGACTGCTAAAGAGCCTACCTCTTTGTTTGGGGTTTTCGATTGACCGCCACTGAGCTCTCTGGAAGTTGGGCACGGTCAACCGCCCGGTCGACCGGCTTCTCTAACGGTCATATTTTGAGCATTGGCGGTCCACCGCCCGATCGACCAACAGGGTGTTTCTGCCTGATTTGACCCCAATGACTAGTTTGCTCTTTGGCCTATATAAAAGGGTTTTGGCTTGGATTTTTACCAAGATTTTATAATAGTTTTACACCCAGCTTTCAAGTCCTCTCTTGCCTATTTTTAAAAGAGTTTTCAATAAGTTTTTGAGCTTCAAGTTCACATCTTTAAATGTGCTTATTTCCAAGTGTTTCTATGTTTTGAAAAATTAAGAAAACAAGTTTTTAGTAAACATAAGTTTTGTTCTTATAATTTATATATCTTCACAGAAATTTTCTCAATTGTTTTCTATAAAGTTTCATAATTAAAATCTTTGTTTTCTCACAAACTTGAACTCTCATTGTAAAATCTATCCTTATAGGATTTTAAGTTGTGTGAGAATTTAGTTTGCGATCTTTGTGTTCATTAAGTGTTGTAAATCATTTTTTTAACTTTGCGCTTTGACTTTGTGCCCTACCTCTTGTATAGAGGTGATTTACTTTGTGCCTCCTCTTGTGTAGAGGATTTGAGTTTGTTTCCTTTGTGAAGTTCCTTAGTAAAGATAGTGAAAATCATTTACGTGGTGAAGGCGGGGACGTAGAACAAGTGGTTCGTACCTCGAAACAACTCTTTTGTGTTTGTGTTTGGCTATCTCTCAACTCTACTCTTGTTTATATTTTGCATTTATATTATTGCTCACCTATAGATGTTTAATATTGTTCTTACATTTGCTTTGATCCAAGAGAGCTATTGAATCACCTCAACTATTATAAAAAAGGAATCTTGAGGAGAAGTTCTAGAGGTTTCATTGGAAATTCAGCTTCACTCTTTGAAAATCATTTGTGTATTAGTTTTTATTAGCCATAGTTTTTATAATTACTCATTTGATTAACACTTCATCTATTCACCCCCTTCTAGGGTCTCATTGTGATTCTACTTTTGTAATATGGAACACGTTGATATCTCTTGGTGAACAAAGTCCAAATGATACAGAGAGAAGTTGAAGAGAAGATGATTCTGACCAAGCTTGCATCAAGGTCCAAGGGAATGACTCCCTTGGGGTAAATTCGGCATGCGATATTGATGTTAATGCAAGTATGTTGAATGATGAACTTGTCATGTTTTATGGGGATTTGTTAGAAAAAATATAAATTGTTGATAAATAAGAGTTTGAAATTGAAGAAAGAAAATGAGCTTTTATCTTCAAAAATTGATTTTGTTTCAAAAGAGAAAGAAGAGATTTCAAAAGAAAATGATTCTTTGTCTTCAAAATTAGATTTTGTTTTAGAAGAAAAATGTGATTTTAAAAGAAAATGATTCTTTGAAAATCCAATTAGATTTTGTTTTAAATGAAAATGATTCATTGAAAAAGAAAGTTGATCTAGTTTCTAAAGAAAAAGAGATTGCTTTCAAAGAAAATGGTGCTTTATCTTCAAAACATGATTTTATTTTGAAAGAAAATGATTCTTTGAAAAACAAATTGTTTTGATTTTGAAAAAAAATATTTTCACTTCTTTTAACAAAGTGAAAAAGAATTTTTTTCTCACACTTCTCACGCAAATAATGTTATTTTTTATTGAAAAAAATGAGATTTATTTTTGAAAAATAAGATTAATTGTTTAGGCTCAACCTTGAACCAATGTGTTTTTTATCCTAATAGGATGGAATCCATGTTTCGTAAGAAACATGTTCCACATATGCATGCACACTCTCCACGGCATACACCACATACACACCATGCTCACACTTATATGTATGTTAGAGTGTACACTTGTACATATTGCCGCAAAGGCCATTTGACATAATTTTGCTATGATAGAATAAATATTTCTAATGTCAATGTTTGGGTTCGAAAGAGTACTAACCCTCAAGGACCAATGATTTGGGTGCCAAAATTCACACCGATTGTTTTTGACGTAAGTGTGGACCCTCATAAGACGTGAGAGGATTAGTGCCTTGGTGATAGATGCAATCAAAGTTTGATGGACAAATCCATAGATTCATCACTATCAAAGAGTTTAAGCGGATGAACCACCTTGTTTTTGGAGATATGGAGATTAGTCTCATCGGTGTTGACAACTATCTCTATCCTCCATATTATGTCTATGTATGCTTTGAATTGAATCATTAGCATATCATAGTTTACATGTTTTAATTATATATTTAAATGCAAAGTTTATTAGAACTTGTGATACTTGCATAGCTTTTGAGATACACCTTAGATTTTGTACCTAACATGATTCATATTCATTGTGTACTCAGTTATTGTTTAGTTATATGCGTATATCATAATTTTGATGATTCTTGCATTTGTCCATGTAATTCTTTAAAATACATTTGTTTTGATATTTTTTAAATAAATTTCTAGAGATACACTCTTGATTTTTTATGAGATTATTTTTTATTAGCTTTGCTTCATGTATTTATAAATTATATTAAAACTATGTGATATACATGTTATATCCTTGAGACACTTGATTTGTATGTTATATACTGTATTGTGTACTCAATTTATTTTTAGATATACATGTATGCTCTAGTTTTGATAAAATTTACATATATCTTGAAGTTTGCTCACATTTATCTCATGTGCTTCTTGAATTTCTTGTTGGTAAAAATATTTAATGATTTGAGTTTATCGCTTTCATTAATCTTGATATATATTGGTGAAAAAGAATTTTCGTGATTTATGTTTTCATGTTTTCACAAATCTAGTTTCAATAATGTCAAAAGTTTGAAAAAGAATTTCATATGAGTTTTGATGAATTCTTTAGAGCCTTATCATTTTATCTTCATGAATGTGCTATTCGCATGTCTATTGCTCACTTACCCTTTATCTTTGTTTACTCATGATTTTATAGTCATGAGCACGTATGTGCTATATAGATTTTGAGTGACAATTCTTGTTTAATATGAATGTTTCATGAGATATATGATTTGTTTTTTATTTGAAGAATTTTGAACTAGTTTCTCAAAACTATTTTAAATTAGTTATTTTAATTCCTCATAGTAGTATTTTCAAACTATTCTCAAATATTTTCAAATCATTATTTTTAAAAATATCTACCTTTAGAGGGAGGATGGTTGGATGGTCATGCCTTGTATATGCTTAATTGACTATTCTTTTAACATGTGCATGTAGATTGATTTCAATGAATTATACACATGATTCACATGGTATTTAATTTTTGTACTCTCATTCTTTTTTATCATATATGTATGCTCTAAATTGTGAATAATATTTCAATTGGTATACATACTTATATATAATTGTTTGTGCATGTTTAATAATATTCATACATGTTTTTATAGCACAATTAGTTTAATGCTAAGCTCATGTTCATTTCAAATTGATATCATAAATTGGTATTAATTTCAATTGGTATGATTTTTAAAACTTATGCATTAGTTTTTGTGATTATTTCAAAAAAGGAAAAAAATTCTTGATTTAAATTTAAATTGGTATCATATTATCATCCTTTTTGAGAAAAATATTTTCTTTTAGCAAATGTTCATATTTTCAAGGTATCAATTGTTAAAATTGGTGTATGTATTTCAAGTAACTTTGCTAATTGGTATCCATGTTTATTCATTTGATTTAAATTGATATTTTTTTGGTAACATGCTACATAATCAATAAACATCCTTTGCATGCTTTTAAATTGATTCTCATTGGTATATGATTTATCCAAAATTTATAATTGGTATTTATTTATAATTGATATTGGTGTTTGTTTATAATTGATTTTAAAATTTTGGTATTTACAATTGGTATTATTTTAGATCGGTTTGTATTGCTTATATGCAAGAGGAGTTAACTTAACGTCTCTCATCTTCATAGATTTATATCGCATATCATTTATCATATTTTCTTTACCCTTTTGTTGATAAATTGACCCAAAAAATGAGAGAAATTTAGAGTTTATATATGCATATGATCATATGTTTTACATATATATGTTTAATATTCATGATCTGTTTAGTATCTAGAGGTTTTATTGAATATCTTATTGTTCTTGTGTTTATGCATGAGCTAAGGGGGAGCTTTTATTGAGCTTTTCTCTATCACGCATATATAACTCTATGAGTTTTGTTATCATCAAAAGGGGGAGATTATTGGCCCAAAAGTCTATCACTCTATTTTTGATGATGATTAACACATGTAGTTATAGTACTAATAATCTTGTGTTTATTAAGTTTCAATTATTCAATCAAGATCTTAATTGATGTTTAGCTTCTTCAAACTGACACATGTCGATTTAAAAGCTCAAGTATAAAGATCATATCAAGAACTCAAGGAGTCTAACTCAAAGGAATCAAGTTTGGATCAAGTCTACTTGAAGAAGAAGATCTACAAGAGGACTTGTATTTAGAATTTGTAAATTTAGAATGTTTGTAAAGTATAAATTAGTTTTGATTGCTCAAGTTTATAGACACACACACACACATAAAAGTTTAGTTTTCAATTTAATTCTTTTTTGGTTTCGTGAATAGATTTCATCAAAATACAAATTCATATAGTTTGTATGTGTATTGAATTTCATCCATATACATTAGTCCCTCTATTGTGTTTAAGAAACTTATTTTGATGAGTTGATTTCATGTGTTTAAGTTTCATTTTTACCAAAAGTTGTTTTTATAAAATATATTGTCAAAAATAAATTTATATCATTTTATATGTGCATTGGATTCTATTCATAAAAATTATACTTCAATTGAGTTTCAATAACTTATTTTTGCATGTATGCAAGTTTTTGAAAAATTGAATTTCCATTTCAAAGTTTAATGTCTTAGAAAATACAGTTTTTGTTTCAAATATGTATTTCTCTATCTTAAAAAGAAGTTCGTATGTTTAATATGTGCTGAATTTTTGATCTCACATACTGGTGTAGTACATTTACATAAACGGTCGACCGAATGTGCAAAGACACATGCATAATAAAAATTATGGTCGACAGATGAGAGAGACTGCTCTCTGTTTATGTATATCAGTCGACGGTTGAAGAGCCTTGCTCTCTGTTTGGGGATTCTGGTCGACCGCTCGGTCGACCGCCAAAGAGCTGAGCTCTCTGAGGCACGGTTGACAACCCGATCGATTGGCTTCTCTAACGATCATATTTCTGACCATTGACGGTCGACCCCTCGATCGATCGACAGGGCATTTCTGCCCTGATTTGACCTCAACGGCTAGTTTGCTCTTTGGCCTATATAAAAGGGTTTTGGCTTGAGTTTTTACCAAGATTTTACAAGAGTTTTACATTCAATTTTCAAATGCTTTCTTGCCTATTTTCAAAAGAGTTTTCAACAAGTTTTTGAGTTTCAAATCCACATCTTTAAGTATGTTTATTTTCAACTACTTCAAAGTTTTGAAAAATAAAAAAAAACAAATTTTTGGAAAACACAAGTTTCATTCTTCAAGTTTATATATCCTCATAGAAGTTTTCCCGATAATGTTCTAAAGAGCTTTATTTCCAAAAATTTTGTTTTCTCACAAGATTGAGCTCTTATTGCAAAATCTATCCTTACAGGATTCTAAGTTGTGTGAGATTTTAGTTTGTGATCTTTGTGATCACTGAGTACTGTAAACCATTTTTCATGCTTTGTGCCCTCCCTCTTGTGTAGAGGTGATTTACTTTGTGCATTGGCTTTGTGCCTCCTCTTATATAGAGGATTTGATTTTGTATATTTTGTGGAGTTCCTTAGTGGAGATAGTGAAAATCCTTCACGCGGTGTACGCGGGGACGTAAAGCAAGTGGGTCGAACCTCAAAACAACTCTCTTATGTTTGCTTTGGGTATCTCTCAACTCTCTAGTAAAAATACTTTTGTGGAGTATCTCTTCTTGCCCCTACCTGACCGATTAACTTGTGGTCAGATTCTGCAATATACCCTCGTAGACAGTCTAACCAGTTAGGAGTCGTCTAGGTCTAAGGTCTACCCTAACTTAGGTTAGATTTTTGTTTGTTTGCTTACTTGGTTTTATTTTTTTTAACATCTTTGTGAAATGGATTACAATTATAATTATTTCAATGCATATAGTGATCCATACTTCACCCCGACCTCTTTTGACTCGGATATTACCAACCCGGCATTTTGTAACTCTAACCAAGTATACCGGATTGGTCTCATCCGAATCAATATATGCCCCAGTCCCAATACTATGAACAAAACTGTAACAATAATCACCACTCTTCACAGAGTCAGTGGGGATACAACTCCACCGAGTCATTGTAACGCCCCGATCCGGCGGATACGGAGACATTACTGCAACGTATATACGCAGGTCAGAAGTACCTTCACGTATATACGCTAAGCATCAGTACAGGCAAGAATCAGAGTACGGAAGCAAGTGGTGCATTATACATTCCAACACATGAGTACAATTACAAAGTTATCACCAGAGGTGATCCAATATTACATGAATATTACATCACTGATATGCGCAATTGCGAGATTACAAGCAGATATACATGGATGAATAGTACAAAAGGGCACTCACGAGTTTACAAAAGGAAAACTCGAGAGGCACACAGGGGGACCTGGAAAGATAGAGCTCTGGGCGGTCTGCTGGGGATCCACGCTTCAGCTGCGCCACTCTGATCAGCAACCGGGAGAATCCACACGCTCCAAGCTCCTTGACCTGGACATGAGAATCCAGGGGAGTCAGATGAAACTCCCCAGGCGAGTGGTGATACAAAAGCCAAGTGGCGAGCAAGGATAAGCACATGTAAAGCGATAAGACCAAGTATAGCCGAGGACGAGCAAATCTGATTGTATGGTTTCAGATCACGGCTCCATAAGACTAGTACGTCGAAGGAATAATCCAAACAAGGAAACCCTCATCTATATACCTTTATCTTATGTCTCCATAATCCAAGCACATACAATCCAATTGTACTCTGGGCATGATAAGATAATGAACAGGAGGCAAGTGGATACAAGGGATAAAGTAGAGCATGAGCAGTTAATATAATAATAACCATAAAACCGGAAATCCGATGAAAAACCAGTACAAGCAAATATGATGAGGCATATCACAGATTCAAAGCCGTTTAAGCTGCAGGCTACAGTATGCGTCCCATTCCACATACCTCTACTTACAACTTAAAGAGCCGGTTATTAGACACTTTATTATTACTCGTCTTACCCTGATATCTAGCTATGTGAACTAGCGTCCCAGCACACATAGATCCATATCCGAGTAAAGCAAGGTTGTTATTGGAAACCAGCGGGGTATCAACGAACTATGTTTACAGTGGGTCCCGTACATACCCGGGACCACGGCCCAGGATTGTTCCGTTACTTGGTGACGGAACCTGCCGCAAGGCTAACAGGAGGGACTTATGTATGCCCTTATCATGATGGTACCAGTAATGAGGGAGCCAGCTCTCCCCTCGGTCCCCTGGAGGCCCACAGGTCAGACCGGAAGTTTTAGTTGCACAACATGCCTAATACCACTGTAAACACGAACACATATTGATAGCCGCATGTTTCCCCCGACCCGATGCAAGTTGTTCCTTTTATGATTTATTAGATTAATTATCCATTTACGGGAATAACAAGAGCAGGACATGATCAGGAATTCAGGAGTTCAGGTCACTGTATATAATACAGGATAACAGGTCACTGATCATGATACAGGATATTAGGTCACTGTACATAGTACAGGATAACAAGGCAGGATTCCCGTAAATGTGATAATCACAGGTCAAGTATATCATGCTGGGTGTCAAGTGATAGCATGACAGGATGATGATATTAGACAGGTAACCAGTCATGTCAAGAGATTGATATAGTCCGGTGGCAAGCCATGTCATAACAAGGGGTCTTGCCAAATAGTAGCATGTCAGGTGTCAGGTGATAGTACAACAGTTGTTAGGTGATATACATGTGTTAAAAGTAATATGAAAACGACAAGTAGTATAGACAGGTGTCAGGCATGAAGTAATGGCATGGGGTAGAATAGTAGCTGAGCACAAACAAAGCGGAGCTGAGCAAGCTGGAAGTACAGACAGCAAACAGTATTTAACACTGGAGCGTCTAGCGAGGTTACCGGGACGACTCGACTGAAGTACGAGCGGTAAATCCGGCAGCAACTCGCCTAGACGAATCTAGTGATAAAGTGCTGAACGCTGATCATGATAACCAGGCGGAGCCAAAGACCTGACGGTCCCAATCACTTGACAGTGAGTGACCGGAGGCTGTAGAACTGAAAGACCTGCTGGTCACAATCACTAGATAGTGAGTAACCGGAGTCTGTGGATACCTGCAATGTTAGGGCCACAGCATATGAAAACATGGAGGAAGTCAAGAGGAAAGCGAGATCACTCGTCCAACCAATAAAATAGGAAAACAAGAGGATAGCGAGATTACTCGCCTAAAATATGGTGAAATCTCTGATATCCGGAATCCAGGAGATCAACGCTTCAATGCGTTAGAGAGAAGGTAATAGGTAGAGGGGGGATCAGGAGAGAAAGAATAAGAGAGAGAAAGAGGAGAGAAGGTGACATCCATCAAGTGATAAGCCATGTAATAGCCATATACATAATACATGACCCGAGAATAATGTTCATGTACAAAGAAGGAATCAACAATAGTCAACAGCCAAGATTAGTCGACTAGGGGTAATAATTAGTCGACTAATAGGGGAGTTAGTCGACTAATAGAAAGGGCAAGTCGACTGATAGGCTGCGTTCCAGAAAAAGGCTGGCGTTTCAAGAATGGCGTTACAGGATGGGTTAGTCGACTAGGAACAGGGGTTAGTCGACTAGTCTGCTGCGTTTCGCAAAACGGCGTCTCACGAAGTCGCGTTTCATAGGTCCGCGTCTTGCCACAAGTCCGCGTCTCATGAATCCGCGTTTCATAAGTCCGCGTCTCACCAGAAAGAGTTAGCCAATTTGGAATGAAAGAGCAGGTCGCGTTTCAAGAAAGAGCGCGTTTCTCAAGGTCGCGTCTCACATGGTCGCGTCCCACAAGGCCGCGTTTCCAAGAGGCACGTTTCCCAGATTCGCGTTGCCAAGATTCGCGTCTCAGGAAAGTTAGTCGACTAGGGAGAAGGATCAGTCGACTAGAAGGTTGCGTTTCAGAATAACAAGGCAGCGTTTCACAGGATTAGTCGACTGGGAAGGAGGGCTAGTCGACTAATAAGGGAAGTTAGTCGACTAATGACCAAGTCAAGTCGACTAACAGAGTGCAAATCAGGGAGCAGGATCCTGTTAAGTGCTGAGTTCACTGATATGAAAATGCAAGGGCTCTGATGAGTCATCCAAGTCTTGGAGAGTGAAGTTACTCGTCCAAAACGCCATCTAGAAGCAGGGAAAAACACAAGTGAAGGAGATGGGTCCTTGGTTGAGTTGTCGTTAACTATCCCCAAAACGATCACCGGAATAATCGCGAACGATTATTGGAAGATCCACGGCGATGTCTCCAACGAAGAGAAGCTCGGCCCCAATCCAAAAGGAGTGGCCGGCCCCCAGAGTCATGCAGGTGATGAAGAAGAACACGGCCCCCAGAGTCATGCAGGTGATGAAGAAGAACACGGCCCCCAATCCGAAGGAGTCGGCCGGTCTTTACCAGAGAAGGAAGGAGATGGTGATAGTGATGATGCTTGGTTCACTGCTGCAAGAAATGGAGGAGAAGATGAAGGGAAATGGTGGAGAACAAGTTGGCCAAAGGAGGGAGCATCAAGGCTGCGTTTGTTGCCTTTGCTCTCTGGAAACAAAGAGGAAGAAGAGAGAAAGAAGAAAAATGAATGGAGAGAGAGGGAGGGGGTATTTATAGGCAAAAGAGCAATAATGGCAAGTTTGACTTTGGGGATGCCAATTGAGACTTGTTCTCCCCACTCAAACGCAGCCCACAAAAGCAAGATGGCGTTTAGGCCAAAATTAGCCTAACGCGGGGATAAATGCGGCGTTTCAAGGGAGAAGCAAGGTGGCGTTTCACAAAAGGACAAAAAGGCATGATGCTTGATGGGAGTTGGTGGCAGCACATTAAATGAAGTGTGGGGAGAAGTGAAGAGAAGATCTTTGCATTAAATGCAAGATCCAAGGATGGTGAAGCCGGCGTTTGAGGAAGGAAAAAAAATGGAAAAAGACAAATGGAATATCAAGGCAAAATCCCGATATCTGGGAAAACACCAAAAACTCCGGAAAACCTCAAAAATAAAGTAATCCAGAAAGCTTCCCAAAAATTCTCAAAAATAATAAATATTATAAAATGATTTTTGGTGAAATCAGTTTTCAGAAATTCAATGCCATGTTCAAATTAAAAATCCTGAAGTCCACCGTCAATCTCGGTCTACACCGGTTGGCCGGGTTTTGATAAATTCTGAAAATTCTCAGAAAAAGTATTTAGATAGAAAATATTATTTTAAGAAATAACGTCTAAAGACACTATTAGAAATTCCAATCTGTCCGTAAATTAAAAATCCAGGAATCGGTCAACGAAACTGGCCGACACCGTTTTGAAGATTTACAATTAAATCCAAGAAAATTCCAGAAAATTACAGAAAATCCAAAATATTGGAAAACAGTATTTAAAACTAAAATCGGTTAATTTGGAATAACCAAAGATCAAATCGAGAAATCTACTAGGATCGAGTTCCCGGTTCAGACTAGGGCTGACTCCGAGTTCACAAATCCTAATCCAAGGCAATACGATCATATGCATAATTCATAATACAAAACTAATACAGGAAGTAAATCAAAAATACGATCAAAAATACGAATACGCAACTAAGTACGTATTCCGGGAACGGGGTGTTACACTCCATCCACCTTACAAAAATTGCGTCCTCGCAATTTCGATAAGGGTGAAATGAACACAAAAAGATAGGAATGAGGATTATGCCAATCAAGATATGAATAACTATGAGTTGTTCCCCCAGATCGACTGAACGGCTAACTCAAGACTGAGACATCTCTGCACTTCTGCCGTATATATACATCCTCTGACGTGCCATAATAATACTTGACCTGATGTCTGCTTATAAAAGAACACTGCCAGAACTTCAAAGGACTAACCCATTCTGAACAATATAAAGTGAGCTGACTTGGTAAGATAATCAATAATACTTCGATCGGACTGTGAGCTAAAGCTAATGAAATCCATAGTGCTGAAGTCCATATTATAATATAAAACCCTGCATAGTAAGATATTATCCTTCTGCAGTAGAATCGCTGATGTGCTGCATACATACTAATCCTCCGAGAATAGACCAGAATACCCACGGTAAGGAAAATCCTGGCAATACTGAATATAATTCAAGAAGGCCAATAATTAAGAATTTCTGTATACTGGGCCTTACTAACTTTAAAAGACATAGCCAAGAATATAGAATAACCATGGAGAGTTCTGAATATTGACTTCTGAATGATAACCTGACTGCAGATAGAACATGTAGAAGATAATCTGGGCCCTGCAAGATTTGTAGAATGGATCATTGACAAGGCCATGGCGATAGCTCAGATATAGTGATGAAACTCTGTTCAGCAGATCCATAAAAGTACGCTAGAAGAAATCCGAGGAATGGCTAGAGTGCCAAGCACTGAAGGGACTAGCCACGGATGAAACCAAGCCTGGATGAGGTTATCGCGTAACACAGCTCAGGTGTTAAACATTAGGGTGCGGCGAGGCTAACGCTCTGCGAGACTCGCATATAGCGAAGTTCACGCGACGAAGCCAGCGCGTAACACAACGCTAAATGCTAAGCACCAGGGTGCAGCGAAACTCACACCTGGTTAGGTTCACGGATGACTAGAACACGACCCTCGCTAGGCGAGGCTAGCGGAGCCTTTGGTCCACCAATTTAATAAAAACTGCCAGGAGTTGGTGGCTCTGAGAATATGATCAAGAAATTATAATAACTGAGACGTGTCCCGAATGCTGTCTTCTGAATAATATCGGACGGCATATTAGCTCTGAGAAAACCCGAGTTCCATGATCATAGTCAAAGAAATCATGATCGCTATTAGAGAAATAAAAATAGAAAATACCATAACTCTGTCTGCCAGAAGTCCTGATTCTGAATTACTGTTCTATACTGACACTCCTCGCGAAATGATTGCGATCTATCTGACTATATAAGTGACGACTATTCTGCTTGATGTATTGGTCTCCCATGAGGTATCCATAAATATAAGAATAAAATGCAAGACCGAAGATCTGCCCAATATAAGAGAGTGTGATATACCAGAGTCAAGGAATGCCAGAACATACTGAGAACGAACCATATCTGCCCTGCTGTTACCTCACTAGTCTACGCATATCTTAAGTTGGCATAAAGATTATAAAAATCAGAATAGCAAAAATAGGAGAGATAGGAATCGTAAAACAGGGAGAGAGATAGGACGGACTAGGATTATTGGTGATGGTGCAATGAGGAGGATATGATATAGAGAAGTTTACCAACTCCCGGACATATTAAAATGGGGATAATAATTACGGTCAGTACTTCAAGGATTCCTCCTTCAGATATCGAACACCCTTTCCGTTCTTCCCTTCAGCCAGATCATATGTTTGCTTCCCTTCACCATGTGCCCTAGTTCTTGGTCTCCTTTGTATACGACTCCATGCTGGATGCTGGGGATGAAGCGAGGTTATTCTGACAGTAGGTCCTAGATTCCCTCACAACGGTGATACTGGATGAGTTGATCTGATTGGTGTGATGTTCTCTGTCTCCTTGAACAGTCAGTCACATTTCAACTAATCTCTGAACCCGTGTATGACATAATTCATGACCTCTCCGGTGGTTGTGTTATAAGTGCTCGGCTTCAGATGATACTCCCATGTCATGTGTTGAGGGCAAGGTTGGAGGGATGGCTTAGCTAATAGGGCATCCAAGGGCCTGTCTGAGCCTTCACTTCCATCAATTAAGAGGGTCTCTTCACCAACTTCATCTGCAACTCATCCTAATCTTTCTTCTCTGGGTCCATTCTACTTCCCGGATGATGACAAAAGAACTTGAAAATACTCCTTGGGCTGCTTGGGGATAAGAAACATCCTGCTCTTCATCTTCATTTCTTACTAAAATATTGCTTGCTCGGTTCTCCTTGTCGGCCACCATGTGAAACACCGACCGACTATACCTTAGGAATTTTGCAGTGTACTTATTTACAATCCAATCTCCCTACCACAATTTGATAAATCATTCTTTCATTTCTTCCTGGACTATTACAGAGAAGAATCTTCCTATAAAAATCCTTCGAGAACTAGTCCCAAGTGTAGGGCTTTCCCAGTCTCGCTGCTTCAGCCAACTACTACATCCAGGCTATATCTTCTAACTGTATTTTGATCATTTTCACCTAGTTCTCGTCAGGGACCCAAGTTGACTTAGAAGACCCATCAGGTTTACTGACCACTGCTATGCACCCAGGGCTTCTCCATGCTTGAAAAGATTGCCGGCTGTAATTTCCTGAAATCTAACATGTCGCCTGCCTTCTGTTCCCGGAGTGCAACCAATGATCCTTGGTGCGGGACCTTCACCTATACTTGATCGTGTCTCATCATATCTTGCAGAGATAGTCTTAAATCAAGATTTTCTCCATTAGGGTTACCCTAGGAAGAACCAGAACCGTTATGATTTCCCCATCTTTTCATGTCCGAGTTGGTCCAAGAATAACAAGAAACTGAAGTATGAAAGGATGGGAGAACTTCAGAATTCAAGGATAAGATTATCAAGAGAGAATGGATAACTTTGTACTTGTAGTTGGATTGTATAACCAAGACTCATGCATTCCAGTTGCAAATTTCTTTACCATTAATTTGCCGTCTGGACGTACTGAGGAGGTGAGAGCCTAGGCTCTGATACCAACCTGTAACGCCCCGATCCTGACGGATACGGAGACATTACTGCAACGTATATACGCAAGTCAGAAGTACCTTCACGTATATACGCTAAGCATCAGTACAGGCAAGAATCAGAGTACGGAAGCAAGTGGTGCATTATACATTCCAACACATGAGTACAATTACAAAGTTATCACCAGAGGTGATCCAATATTACATGAATATTACATCACTGATATGCGCAATTGCGAGATTACAAGCAGATATACATGGATGAATAGTACAAAAGGGCACTCACGAGTTTACAAAAGGAAAACTCGAGAGGCACACAGGGGGACCTGGAAAGATAGAGCTCTGGGCGGTCTGCTGGGGATCCACGCTTCAGCTGCGCCACTCTGATCAGCAACCGGGAGAATCCACACGCTCCAAGCTCCTTGACCTGGACATGAGAATCCAGGGGAGTCAGATGAAACTCCCCAGGCGAGTGGTGATACAAAAGCCAAGTGGCGAGCAAGGATAAGCACATGTAAAGCGATAAGACCAAGTATAGCCGAGGACGAGCAAATCTGATTGTATGGTTTCAGATCACGGCTCCATAAGACTAGTACGTCGAAGGAATAATCCAAACAAGGAAACCCTCATCTATATACCTTTATCTTATGTCTCCATAATCCAAGCACATACAATCCAATTGTACTCTGGGCATGATAAGATAATGAACAGGAGGCAAGTGGATACAAGGGATAAAGTAGAGCATGAGCAGTTAATATAATAATAACCATAAAACCGGAAATCCGATGAAAAACCAGTACAAGCAAATATGATGAGGCATATCACAGATTCAAAGCCGTTTAAGCTGCAGGCTTCAGTATGCATCCCATTCCACATACCTCTACTTACAACTTAAAGAGCCGGTTATTAGACACTTTATTATTACTCGTCTTACCCTGATATCTAGCTATGTGAACTAGCGTCCCAGCACACATAGATCCATATCCGAGTAAAGCAAGGTTGTTATTGGAAACCAGCGGGGGTATCAACGAACTATGTTTACAGTGGGTCCCGTACATACCCGGGACCACGGCCCAGGATTGTTCCGTTGCTTGGTGACGGAACCTGCCGCAAGGCTAACAGGAGGGACTTATGTATGCCCTTATCATGATGGTACCAGTAATGAGGGAGCCAGCTCTCCCCTCGGTCCCCTGGAGGCCCACAGGTCAGACCGGAAGTTTTAGTTGCACAACATGCCTAATACCACTGTAAACACGAACACATATTGATAGCCGCATGTTTCCCCCGACCCGATGCAAGTTGTTCCTTTTATGATTTATTAGATTAATTATCCATTTACGGGAATAACAAGAGCAGGACATGATCAGGAATTCAGGAGTTCAGGTCACTGTATATAATACAGGATAACAGGTCACTGATCATGATACAGGATATTAGGTCACTGTACATAGTACAGGATAACAAGGCAGGATTCCCGTAAATGTGATAATCACAGGTCAAGTATATCATGCTGGGTGTCAAGTGATAGCATGACAGGATGATGATATTAGACAGGTAACCAGTCATGTCAAGAGATTGATATAGTCCGGTGGCAAGCCATGTCATAACAAGGGGTCTTGCCAAATAGTAGCATGTCAGGTGTCAGGTGATAGTACAACAGTTGTTAGGTGATATACATGTGTTAAAAGTAATATGAAAACGACAAGTAGTATAGACAGGTGTCAGGCATGAAGTAATGGCATGGGGTAGAATAGTAGCTGAGCACAAACAAAGCGGAGCTGAGCAAGCTGGAAGTACAGTCAGCAAACAGTATTTAACACTGGAGCGTCTGGCGAGGTTACCGGGACGACTCGACTGAAGTACGAGCGGTAAATCCGGCAGCAACTCGCCTAGACGAATCTAGTGATAAAGTGCTTAACGCTGATCATGATAACCAGGCGGAGCCAAAGACCTGACGGTCCCAATCACTTGACAGTGAGTGACCGGAGGCTGTAGAACTGAAAGACCTGCTGGTCACAATCACTAGATAGTGAGTAACCGGAGTCTGTGGATACCTGCAATGTTAGGGCCACAGCATATGAAAACATGGAGGAAGTCAAGAGGAAAGCGAGATCACTCGTCCAACCAATAAAATAGGAAAGCAAGAGGATAGCGAGATTACTCGCCTAAAATATGGTGAAATCTCTGATATCCGGAATCCAGGAGATCAACGCTTCAATGCGTTAGAGAGAAGGTAATAGGTAGAGGGGGGATCAGGAGAGAAAGAATAAGAGAGAGAAAGAGGAGAGAAGGTGACATCCATCAAGTGATAAGCCATGTAATAGCCATATACATAATACATGACCCGAGAATAATGTTCATGTACAAAGAAGGAATCAACAATAGTCAACAGCCAAGATTAGTCGACTAGGGGTAATAATTAGTCGACTAATAGGGGAGTTAGTCGACTAATAGAAAGGGCAAGTCGACTGATAGGCTGCGTTCCAGAAAAAGGCTGGCGTTTCAAGAATGGCGTTACAGGATGGGTTAGTCGACTAGGAACAGGGGTTAGTCGACTAGTCTGCTGCGTTTCGCAAAACGGCGTCTCACGAAGTCGCGTTTCATAGGTCCGCGTCTTGCCACAAGTCCGCGTCTCATGAATCCGCGTTTCATAAGTCCGCGTCTCACCAGAAAGAGTTAGCCAATTTGGAATGAAAGAGCAGGTCGCGTTTCAAGAAAGAGCGCGTTTCTCAAGGTCGCGTCTCACATGGTCGCGTCCCACAAGGCCGCGTTTCCAAGAGGCACGTTTCCCAGATTCGCGTTTCCAAGATTCGCGTCTCAGGAAAGTTAGTCGACTAGGGAGAAGGATCAGTCGACTAGAAGGTTGCGTTTCAGAATAACAAGGCAGCGTTTCACAGGATTAGTCGACTGGGAAGGAGGGCTAGTCGACTAATAAGGGAAGTTAGTCGACTAATGACCAAGTCAAGTCGACTAACAGAGTGCAAATCAGGGAGCAGGATCCTGTTAAGTGCTGAGTTCACTGATATGAAAATGCAAGGGCTCTGATGAGTCATCCAAGTCTTGGAGAGTGAAGTTACTCGTCCAAAACGCCATCTAGAAGCAGGGAAAAACACAAGTGAAGGAGATGGGTCCTTGGTTGAGTTGTCGTTAACTATCCCCAAAACGATCACCGGAATAATCGCGAACGATTATTGGAAGATCCACGGCGATGTCTCCAACGAAGAGAAGCTCGGCCCCAATCCAAAAGGAGTGGCCGGCCCCCAGAGTCATGCAGGTGATGAAGAAGAACACGGCCCCCAGAGTCATGCAGGTGATGAAGAAGAACACGGCCCCCAATCCGAAGGAGTCGGCCGGTCTTTACCAGAGAAGGAAGGAGATGGTGATAGTGATGATGCTTGGTTCACTGCTGCAAGAAATGGAGGAGAAGATGAAGGGAAATGGTGGAGAACAAGTTGGCCAAAGGAGGGAGCATCAAGGCTGCGTTTGTTGCCTTTGCTCTCTGGAAACAAAGAGGAAGAAGAGAGAAAGAAGAAAAATGAATGGAGAGAGAGGGAGGGGGTATTTATAGGCAAAAGAGCAATAATGGCAAGTTTGACTTTGGGGATGCCAATTGAGACTTGTTCTCCCCACTCAAACGCAGCCCACAAAAGCAAGATGGCGTTTAGGCCAAAATTAGCCTAACGCGGGGATAAATGCGGCGTTTCAAGGGAGAAGCAAGGTGGCGTTTCACAAAAGGACAAAAAGGCATGATGCTTGATGGGAGTTGGTGGCAGCACATTAAATGAAGTGTGGGGAGAAGTGAAGAGAAGATCTTTGCATTAAATGCAAGATCCAAGGATGGTGAAGCCGGCGTTTGAGGAAGGAAAAAAATGGAAAAAGACAAAATGGAATATCAAGGCAAAATCCCGGTATCTGGGAAAACACCAAAAACTCCGGAAAACCTCAAAAATAAAGTAATCCAGAAAGCTTCCCAAAAATTCTCAAAAATAATAAATATTATAAAATGATTTTTGGTGAAATCAGTTTTCAGAAATTCAATGCCATGTTCAAATTAAAAATCCTGAAGTCCACCGTCAATCTCGGTCTACACCGGGTTGGCCGGGTTTTGATAAATTCTGAAAATTCTCAGAAAAAGTATTTAGATAGAAAATATTATTTTAAGAAATAACGTCTAAAGACACTATTAGAAATTCCAATCTGTCCGTAAATTAAAAATCCAGGAATCGGTCAACGAAACTGGCCGACACCGGTTTTGAAGATTTACAATTAAATCCAAGAAAATTCCAGAAAATTACAGAAAATCCAAAATATTGGAAAACAGTATTTAAAACTAAAATCGGTCAATTTGGAATAACCAAAGATCAAATCGAGAAATCTACTAGGATCGAGTTCCCGGTTCAGACTAGGGCTGACTCCGAGTTCACAAATCCTAATCCAAGGCAATACGATCATATGCATAATTCATAATACAAAACTAATACAGGAAGTAAATCAAAAATACGATCAGAAAATACGAATACGCAACTAAGTACGTATTCCGGGAACGGGGTGTTACAGTCATATAGTCAACCACCTTATCAACATCCAGCTTCATATACTCCTTCTCCCGAACAACTATTAGAAGAATCAATTGACTGAGAAAAGAGGATGGAAGCCTTAGAATAGCTCGAGCGACGAATTCAAAATCCAGAAGACTAGAAATCCCATAAAAAATTTCAAATCCAAGGTCCTTACTCCATTTTCCATGTCCTACAAAAAGAAGAACATACCGACTTAGAAAAAAGTATAGAATTCATGATTCAATTCTAAAGTGATCCACTCGATATGATAGAAGCAAGACTTAGTCGATTGAAAAACATGCGTAGGAATAAGAAAACTCTCCCTATCCAATCTTTGACTATTCCCGACACTTCTAACCATATTGATGAAAACCAAGAATCATGATATCTTGAAGACTTTGACGAAGATTCAATTTCACCACAAACCTTGAACTTGACTAATATCAACCCATTGACGAATTGGCAAGTTTTCATTTTAATAAGATTGAACTTGATCATGAATGTGAACCTGATCCCCAACTTTGTGATTCAATTCCCATCTTCGAATCTATATTGACTCCAGTATTCTTACCCAATTTGGACCAAATTTTCAAGCCAACATTTATTCCCGTACTCATAGATCTAGAAATTGAATCACCAATTTTGGATAGTCACATTCCATTTATAGGAAAAGAATGTGAATTTCAATTCTTAGATTTGGACTCAACTCTTGAACCAAAATTGACTCTCGAACCCAAAGTTGATTTTCTCGAGTTACTATTGGTTCCTGAACCTATCATTCTTGAGCCCAGGTCAACCATTCCACCAAGTCACATTCTTTTGCTAGACATAGGTATAGACCATGATGACTCCGTGATGATTTTTCAAGACTGGTCATGTAAAGGAAATAAGTTTCATGATAGGATCTTTCATGATCCTATTCATATTGGGGACTGTAAATATGTAAATAGAAAAGAGGTCAATAAAGGTGGGTTCCGAGAACCACCACATTATCTTGAATGGGTAGCAACGTTGACCCAATCCGACCACCACCGGAACCACCACCTTAAGGTAATATTTTCTTTCCCTTTCTTCTTTTTCATGCATCTATGCATTCATTCATACATTGCGACCAATACATGAGATAGGTGTGGGGGAGGGTTCTAACATAACATAGGGTTTCTTTTTATTTAAAATAAAAAATTTACATTTTCCTTTCTTTAAAAAAAACTTTTTGAAAAGAGAGAAATATTTTGATATATTTTTTTGTAAGAAATTAAGTTAATTTTAAGGAATAGAAGAATCATAATTAGTCAGATTTCTAAGGTTAGGAAGAAAAGTAATTTAGTCTTGATTTTTAACTTGATGAAATATGCATGCTTTATACACTTTCACACTTAGGGTTCAAAAAACAAAGATTCTTATACTTATAAAAAATGAAAAAAGAATATATATATATATATATATATATATATATATATATATATATATATATATATATATATATATATATATAATATATCAAAAATATTCTGATTAAGCTGGGTATTTATGCCTCATAAAGAATAAGTATTCACGCCTAAAAGCGTTTCATATAATAAAATCCTTAGTTTGTGGCCTTCTTTACTCGAGTCCTTAAGTTCTTAGGGTGTTTGCTCACCCGGTGCCCTAAGACCGTTTGATTTGGGAGTAACCGATTAAAGGCTCGTTATATGGGCAGATTAGAAAGACTAATAGAACTAAGGAATAATATCACCAAAAATTAAAAAAAACAAAAAAAATATATATATAAGGCACAAGAGTTAGAGTTAAAGAACCCCAAGTCAAAATTTCACGGTCACAAAGATGCATATAACTTAGGGTAAAATAATATACTAGATGAGAAATACAATTTGACTCCTTACCTTTATTGATAACAAGTTTTTGAATAAAGACTAAGCTTACGAATGACAAGTTTGGTTTTCCTATAACTTATAAATTACTTAATTCTTACAATAATACTTCAAATATTTTTATCTTTCAAATTGTGTTTTCAAAATACTAACACTTAGTTTCTCTTTCTTTATGGATTTTTGGGTGTAATCCACCGAAAACACTCACGAGACAAAACTCGTCCTCTAGGGGGAACCTAGAAGTTTAACGGCTTGTTGCACATGCTCAGTGCAATCGCGTGACCTGCGAAACTGATCTAATAATCTTTGGTTTAGTTTTGTTGTTTTACTCGAGGACGAGCAAAAGATAGGTGTGGTGGTGTGATCGTACACATATTTTACATTCTTTTCATTACACTCCTACATTTATCGTGTAATAAATCTGCTAATTTTCTTATCTTAAATATTTATTTTGTAAAAGATAATCATGGAGAGAAAGAGGATTAAACCAAATAAACACGCGTTAAATTCAGATTTAATTGAATCTATTTGGTTACCTGAGGATGATCCCAGTCCAGTCAGTTAAAATCAGATTTTAGTGAATCAATTCGGTTAACTTAAAGGTCTATTAGGATATCACCGCATCCAGAACAGATCAAGAATCAGGGCAAATCAGGGCAAATCGAAGAAGAAAATCAGTTAAAAAATCAGTTAAATCAAATCTCTACAAATCAATTGGTTAAAGCCAAAAATTAACAGAAGAATCGTCAAAAATCAGAAAATCAAACGACATATCTTTTGGATAAACGGACGAAACGAAGTGCAGGGGTGATCTGCTCCCAGGATGTGGGGCCGCGGATCCGCGGGGTTGTTGCAAAAGTTGGGGGAGCGTTTGCTCCCTCTATCTTCGTACTCCTCTACCCTCTGCATTTCTCCTACAAATACCTGCAATCTCAAAGGCAAATGAGAACGATTAAGCAGAGAAGGATCTTAAGCTAGTTTTTTAGTGTAGCTTTTTATTTTCATTTTATGTAATTTTTTTTTTTTTTAAGCATAGGTTAGACTAAGATTCATATAAGTAAGAGAGTAAGATTTATGTTGAGAGTGAAATCGATGTAACCTCCTCCTTTCTTCCATCATTTCTGTAAGCAATAAAAAGGTAACTTTTTTATGTTTTTCTTTATTTTCATTTTCTTCTTATTTCTACTCTTCCTCTTTCGGTTTTGATGATAGTCCAAGTGAGTCAAATAGCATCGGTATTGCCTTGCCTTAGCGAGTGTCATCGATAGCTCATGACGATGAATTCTTCCCTATGTTTGTATCATTTTATACTTGCTCGAAGAAGCCTTGATGATGTAATGTGAATTGGGACTGAGTTAATCTTATGAGTTATGCGTTGATCGTCTCCAGATCAAGGTAAACATGCAAGGATTCCAGGTAAGTCATCAACCAAAAAAAGGTAAGCATTTCTTTTAGGTTTTCTTTCTTTTCTTTTAATCTTTAATTTAGATCACCTCCATCACCAAATCTCTACTATTTTTCACTTTCTTTGTACATAATCACCATCTCCTTCTATCTATCACTTTCACAATTTAACATAACTTATTTTTCTTTTCTTTTAAAGAACAAGAGACGAACTTTAATCATTTTAAGTAACTTAAAAGAGAACTTAAAAAATGCTTTCATCGCTAATCCCTCCTTGTGGATCACGACCCGCATAGCCACTTACTATAGCGATAATATTGAGTACTTGCACTACCTATTATAAAGTGCTGAAATTCTACATTTTCTGTTGCAAGTTCAAGCTAAATCAGATTTAGCGCTCCCCCAACTTTTGAAACAACCCCACGGATCTGCGGCTTTACCGCGGATCCACGCCGAAGATGTGGCCAAATGGCCATATCTTAGAAGCAGATCACCCCTGCGATTCGTTACGTCCGTTTATCCAAAAAGATATGTCGTTTGATTTTTTTGACTTTGACGATTCTTCTGTTGATTTTCGGCTATAACTAATTGATTTGTAGAGATCTGACTTAACATATTTTTCAACTGGTTTTATCTTCTTTGATTTGCCCTGATTTGCCCTAATATTTGATCTGTTCTGGATGTGGTGATATCCTAATAGATCTTTAAGTTAACCGAATTGATTCACCAAAATCTGATTTTAACTGACTGGATCTGGGATCATCCTCAGTTAACCAAATAAATCCAGTTAAATCTGATTTTAACTGGTATTTATTTGGTTTAATCCTCTTTCTCTCCATGATTATCTTCTGCAAAATAGATATTTAAGATAAGAAAATTAGCAGATTTATTACACGATAAATGTAGGAGTGTAATGAAAAGAATGTAAAATATGTGTACGATCACACCTCCACACCTATCTTTTGCTCGTCCTCGAGCAAAACAACAAAACTAAACCAAAGATTATTAGATCACTTTCGTAGGTCATGCGATTGCACTGAGCATGTACAACAAGCAGTTAAACTTCTAGGTTCCCCCTAGAGAACGAGTTTTGTCTTGTGAGGATTTTCGATGGATTGCACCTACAAAATCCATAAAGAAAGAGAAACCAAGTGTTAGTATTTTGAAAACACAATTTGAAAGAGAAAAATATTTGAAGTATTATTGTAAGAATTAAGTAATCTATAAGTTATAGGAAAACCAAACTTGTCATTCCTAAGCTTAGTTTTTATTCAAAAACTTGTTATCAATCAAGATAAGGAGTCAAATTGTATTCCTCTTCTAGTCTATTATTTTACCCTAAGTTATATGCACATTTGTGACCGTGAAATTTTGACTTGAGGTTCTTTAACTCTAACTCTTATGTCTTTTATATATATATATATATATATATATATATATATATATATATATATATATATTTAATTTTTTTAATTTTTGTTGATATTATTTCTTAGTTCTATTAGTCTTTCTAATCTGTCCATGTAACGAGCCTTTAATCGGTTACTCCCAGACCAAACGGTCTTAGGGCGCCGGGTGAGAAAATACCCTAAGGACTTAAGAACTCGAGCAAATAAGGCCACAAAACTAAGAATTTTATTATATGAACCGCTTTTAGTCGTGAATACTCATGCTTTATAAGGCACAAATACCCAGCTTAATCAGAGAATTTTTGATATATTATATATACTTTTTCTTTTTTTCTTTTTTTTAATATGACATAAGAATCTTTGTTTTTTGAACCCTAAGTGTGAAAGTATATAAAGCATGCATATTTCATGAAGGTAAAAATCATGACTAAATTACTTTTCCAACTTTTCTTCCTAAACTTAGAAATCAAACAAATAATCCTATTTTGATCAAGTATAAGAAATCCTAATTATGATTCTCCTATTCCTTAAAATTAACTTAATTTCTTACAAGAATATATGTCAAAATATTGTTCTTTTTTCAAAAAGTTTTTTTTAAAGAAAGGAAAATGTTAATTTTTTATTTTAAATAAAAAGAAAACCTATGTTATGTTAGAACCCTCCCCCACACCTCTCTCATACATTGTCCTTAATGTATGAATGAATGCATAGGTGTATGAAAAAGAAGAAAGGGAAGGAAAATATTATCTTAAGGTGGTGGTTCTGGTGGTGGTCGGATTGGGTCAAACGTTACTACCCAATCAAGATAATATGGTGGTTCACAGAACCCACCTTTATTGACCTCTTTTCTATTTACATATTTACAGTCCCCAATATGAATAAGATCATGAAAGATCCTACCATGAAACTTATTCCTTTTACATGACCAGTCAAGAAAAATCATCACGGAGTCATCATGGTCTATACCTATGTCCAACAAAAGAATGTGACAAAGTGGAATGGTTGACTTGGGCTCAAGAATGATAGGTTCAGGAACCAATACTAACCCAGGAAAATCAACTTTGGGTTCGAGAGTTAGTTTTGGTTCAAGAGTTGAGTCCAATCCAAGAATTGAAATTCACATTCTTTTCCCATCAATGGATGTGACTCTCCAAAATTAGTGATTCAATTTCTAGATTTATGGGTACGAGAATTAATGTTGGCTCGGGAAATGGTCCAAATTGGATAAGAATATCGGAGTCAATATAGATTCGAAGATAGGAACTGAATCACAAATTTGAGAATCGGGTTCACATTCATAATCAAGTTCAATCTCATTAAAATGTAAACTTGCCAATTCGTCAATGGGTTGATATTGGTCAAGTTCAAGGTTTTGTGGTGAAATTGAATCTTGGTCAAAGTCTTCAAGATACAATGATTTTTTATTTTCATCAACATGACTAGAAGTGTCGGGAATAGTCAAAGATTGGGTAGGGAGAGTTTCCTTATTCCTATGCATATTTTTCAATCGACTAAGTCTTGCTTTAATTATATCGAGTGGATCACTTTGGAATTAAATCATTGATTTTATACTCTTTTCTAAGTCGGTATGTTCTTCTTTTTGTAGGACTTAGAAAATAGAGTAAGGATCTCGAATTTGAAAATTTTTATGGGATTTCGAGTCTTCTAGATTTTGAATTCGTCGCTCGAGCTCTTCTAAGGCTTCCATTCTCTTTTCCCAGTCAATTGATTCTTCTAAAGGTTGTTCTGGAGAAGGAGTATATGAAGTTGGATGTTGCTAAGGTGTTTACTATATGACTCGGTGGAGTTGTATCCCCACTGACTCTGTAAAGAGTGGTGATGATTGTTCTAGTTTTGTTCATAGTATTAGGACTGGAGCATATATTGATTCGGATAAGACCAATCCGGTATACTTAGTTGGTTAGAGTTATGAAATGCCGGGTTGGTAATATTTGAGTCAAAAGAGGTCCGGGTAAAGTATGGATTACTATATGCATTGCAATAATTATAATTGTAATCCATATCACAAAGATGTCCAAAAAAATAAAAACAAGCAAACAAACAAACAAAAATCTAACCTAAGTTAGGGTAGACCTTAGACCTAGACGACTCCTAACTGGTTAGACTGTCCACGAGGGTATATTACAGAATCTGACTACAAGTTAATCGGTCAGGTAGTGACAAGACCAGTGAGAGGTATCCGTGCCTAAGCAACGGGCCTAATTATGCCAAACCACTATTCTTCGAGGTTTCGCCTCTCAATCCCCAACCTTAGACACCGAATTGGCAAGAGTCAAATTCTAATCAACTTCCCCCTTGGGTCAGTCTCCTATTGAGTCCGAGATGTCCCTAAGGCCAACGTCTACTCAGTTTTAAATTAGGCTTAGATTAGTGAGCGAGGAGATTGTTTGTGGGCTAGGGGAGGGCAATGACTTCCCTACCTTATCTTGTTTAAGGATGTGCCCTTAATCAAATTCGTGCAAGCGTACAAGTATATAGCAAAAAAGTAACACTCAAGCAATATTCCATACAAGAATGAACCTTTTACTAAATGATATGCACACATACCTTGGCTCAAACACTTTTCAACAGTAAATAGAAAATGTAACGAAATAGACAGAGGGTGAACCCCTAACTAGCCCTACCCCCACCACCATCTACCACCTCACAATCTCCTCCACCTCTAACACCCAAGTGTCGCTCTCTCTCCCCCTCTACCTCCCTCTCTCGCTGCCTTCTCCACATATCAGGCCACAACCTCTCTACCGTTCACCCTCTCTCCAGCCGTCCCTCTTTCCTCCTGCAGTCGTCACCCCTTCACCCTCTCTCTCCCATCGCCCCTCCTCCTTCTCGCAGTCGCCGCCCCTACACACACACACTCTCGCCGTCCCTCCACCCTCTCGCAGCGACCACCACAACCTCCTCTCTCCCCTCCCCACGCCTGTCACCTCCTCCCCATGCCTGCAGTCGCCGCCGCCACCTCTCCTCCCCCCGCCTGCCCACTCCTCTTGCGCATGCAACTCGAACAGATCCACTTTCGAGTCTTCTCCAATTTTTCCAGATCAGATCCGCATCAGCACTTACTACCACCCGATCCGCTTCAGCTAGTTGACCCAACCCGCTAGTTGATCCAGACCTGTTTGCAAAAAAAAAAGACCCGCTAACATTCCTGTTTTGTTTTTTGACCGTTTCTCAGCCGTTCAAAGTCTGATTCGAGCCATTTTTGAAGCATTGAAATCGTGGGAGACTCTTCTCCGCATACTGCCGTTAAGAAGTATGTGAATCAAATCACATCAATAATTGCTGAGGATAGGAATACACAATTTTCAGGACTGATTTCATCTAGAGACACATGTACACCCCATTTTGTAGGCCCTTCAGCTTCTTGCACCACCACCGCAAGATAAGGACACTGAGGTCAAACGTGATCCTCAGTTTGTGAGTTTTCCTGATCACGACCATTTATTTGTAGGACATTGATAATTAATCTCTAGGATTTCATCACCTTACTGTTGTCCGCATATTTTATGCGATTGTGCCACTATTGATTCATTACGCTTGATATTGATTGTTAAAACTTTACCTGCATAACGTAGCTATTATATTTACTTTGTTTCAGATTGAAAATGCTTATCCTATACATGCTTTTTTTTGTTAAATCCATCCGTTAGCATTATTAGTTCAATCTTTTCTACCTAAAGATAATAGCTTATTGGGGAAGCATAGTTTTAGTAATTTTATCACTTATTTCCTATGACACGGACACGTTTCACATCATAAACAATAACAATATAAAGTTAAAGTCACATACAATAGCAAGAGAGTCAAACCGATATTGTTCCAGATCTCACATTTACACCAGATAACCTTATCACACAATAGATGCTTCATATATGTCATTGGGATATTCAGAAGTTATGCAAATGTAGAAACTTGAGCATTATTTCACCCTGCTGGTTATGTTACTTGACAGCCAATCAAGGCCTTCATAGAGGCCCTCTCCTGAAGTGGCACATGCACTCTGGATATACCTACAAGATATGATGGAAAAATTCTCATTTCAATGTCGTAAAAAGTTTATAATCAAACTTCTTAAGTCCAGACACAGTAATGGTGGTCACACCTTGAAAGATTCAAACTCAGATATTTTCCTGCTGAATGGTACATTTCTTATAAATTACAACCATTATTTGAATTCTCTACGGTTTATGTTTTTTGAATATTAGTTAAAAAGAAACGAGTTCAAATCTCAAAGTTATAAATAGAAGAAAAAAAAATGCATTATCATTCTTCTTATTCATCTTTTTCTTCAAATTATGAGTTCAAAAATAGAACAGTGAAGTATTATCATTCTCCTCCTCCTTTACAGAAAAGCAATATGTTTTAAGTGTACATTGTATTTCTGGATTAACTTAACTCTACAATGTGTTTGCAGCTTAACACCATGGCCATGATGCACTGCTAGTAGAATTAGCATGAGAGAATGAAAGTAATTGTTCATGTTTGCATGCTACCTTAGCAGACGACAAGCACTAAACTGAATACTTACTGGTCATTACGTAAGATACAGATTTCAAAGACAACAAGCATCCATCCCATAGAGAGATCCTTCCTCAATATCAGAATAGAAGCAGCAATTGAAGCAAAAATGAACACTGATTTCTTGGATATGGTTCCAACGAATTCAGGGAGGCACTTATTGCTCCAGGATTTCTTGGATATATTTCCATGGTTTTCATGCCCTGATCACAAACTCCATGGCTGTATTTTCACAGGGCATCAAGCCATAAACTGATTTATTTATAACTGTTTCTGAACTCATAGCAACAGTTACTCTTTTTGTTGGCCGATTTGACATGCACATGCACTATTGTTGTTGTTTACACATAAGCATTATTCTAAGATGTACTCATTAATTAAACTGCAGTGATATAAATTGAAATCTTCCCAACCTTTTCAAGTTTTAGTGTTCAAAGATTGGTTTAGTTTTTGTTCTTCATCATCTAATTTTCCTTCATGAGGTTACTCTTGTAAATTGAGGAACCCAAAACCAAGAAAGGCATCAGCCATCTCTCTTATATGTACACATTAAGCATTCAATAGGAATTTTACAGAAAAGCCCCCATCTTTTTACTATTAAATGCTCCAAGCACATGGCATATGCCCTCAGTTTGTCACAAATGTATTTCACCTTCAACGTCCAAAGTGATTTTGTATAAGCTGGTCATTTGACCTCGCATTGCATTGTTTGAATAAGCTGCTCTAAGACTTAAACAAAATGACAATTAGTCTCATGTGCTTCGTTCTCTCATGAAAAACTATGAGGTTATAGATGTAGATGGTGGCTTAATTTATAACACTACAAGGTCATAGGAAATGGATGATGAAAAGTAAACTACATCCCGATCATGAAAACCACTTTTTCTCCCTATTTGGACTGTTACAAAACTTGCTTCATTCTCAATAACAGTGAGAGTTTGACTTTCGGTCAATCTTCTTATTTAAAACCTCCACTCTCATTTGTTTGACTTTTGGTCAACCTTCGTATTTAGGACTTCCACTCTCACTAGTTAGAAGACTTCGTCTATAGAATCTATGCAGAACTACACCTTTCTAATTTAAACCATGTACCGCTCATTAAAACCATTTTTCTCCCTATTTAGGCCCTTATAAGCTTTACTACATGCTCAGTCTAAATGAAAGTTTAACTTCCGATCAACTTTCTTATTTAGGACTTCTACTATCATTAGCTAATAGGCTTCATCTATAGAATCTATATAGATAAACTACTCCTAACTCATAAAACCCACTTTTTCTCCCCGTTTGGACACTTATAAGGCTTAGTTTCATTCTCAGTTAGGATGAAAGTTTGACTTTAGGTTAACCTTCTCATTTCGTAACTCCCCTAGCATAATAGGTTTCACCTATAGAGTCAACATAATATGATATCGGGTACTAAAAATAACTAGTCTTCCCTATTTCCCCCATTTTAACGATTACTAACATTTTAAATAAGCTGAAGTTTGATTTTCGGGTCAACTTTCTTTTTAACGACTTCCACTCCTAAAAAAAGGCTTCATCTATAAAATGTATGTAAACTACCTTGTAGGGGTGCTATCGGTGTGGATTATCCGCGGATATCCGCATCCGAATTCGCCTCCAATCCGGATATGGATATCATGTTTTCACATCATCAATATTTGTGTCTGTATCCGAAGGTTAGGTGCTGATACAGATATGACAAACACAATATCCGATCCGTGTCCGATCCAATATCCAAAAGTTGAGTGCTTGATAACGATATTCGTGTTGAAGAGACTATTCTTCAATAGAATGAAGCAATAGATTTTGATATTTTCGTTGGTGAAAAAGTAGTAGTGTAAAGTATCTGATTCTTGTAAGAGTAGCACGAGATATTTCGACATCAACTGTTATAGAAGCCGAATGACAATGAATACGATGGAAGCATTGACATGTACACAATAATATCACAGCATGTATCACATTTTATATTGTTATATATAAGATAAAAAGTAATATAAGTATATCTGTTTTGTTTATTTGTAACTGTATCTATTTTTACATATCTGATTAGTATCCTTATCCAATCCGCTAGTATCTGATCCGTATCCGATATCCAATTTTGACAGATACGAATATCATTTTTTATATCCGCCAATATCTGTACCCGTATCCGTATCCGAATGTTGGGTGCGGATACGGATATAGTAAAACAAATACCTGATCTATATCTGATCCGATGGCACCCCTACGACCTTGACTTCTTAAAACCACTTTTTCTCCTTGTTAGGGCCTATAATAAGCTTACTTCATTCCCAATCAGGCTGAAAACATGACTTTCATTAACCTTCATATTTCACCTCCCTTAGAATTAGATAATAGGTTAACCTTCACATAGCAAATAATTTTCCTTCCTAGTTCTTTTTGAATAAAATAATGTAAGCATATATGCTGTTAAAAGAAAGTTTAAGTTTTGGGCATAACAGTTTAATTTTCATTTGAATTGAAGATCCGACTCAGTTAGCTTATGATGATTACTATACTATTACTATATTTGCTTCTTTAGAAAAATGAAAGATTTTAGAAAATATTTTGACAAATATTTTCGAATGTCAGTCCGCTATGATCTGATCTGGCCTATCATGTGAATATTGGTAAACTCTCTTGTGTATTAGCCTTCAGGTTTCTGGATCTTCGGATCACTCTACTTAGCCGGCATTTTATTCTGGCATGTGGTAAGATTAATGCACCTTAGGTCTCCGGGGTACCCTATGTTTTGTCCCGTGTCACTGGGATTGTTTATGACCGTAGCGTATTGACTGATAAATGTATGAAAGATTCAAAAAAAGTTTGAATAATCAGTTCAATATACTTCTTACAATACTTTGATCCTTTTGATTTTGCCTGTGGAAATTTGGAAAATATTTTTGTTTATGCTAATGCTTATCTGATTTTCTATATTGACTATGCGGTGGTATCTTTGATTATCAACTCTGAACTTAATCTTTTGACATTATACAATTTCCATCATGTATCTTATTATCATGAAAAAACTCTATAGTTAAGTGTGCTTGACCGAGAGCAATTTCTGGATGGGTGACCTGTAGGAAGTCGTTCTCGCTTGGGGCCATGTGGGAAGTCGTTCTCGCTTGGGGTGTTACATTCCATATTCTTGAGTTTTTTCTTAGTTTTTTCAACTGTAATTAACAAGGTCATTGCAGTATAGTGATAAGTATTCACGCTTGTTTGGTCCCTGGCAACAACGATTTGTTATGCCCTAAAGATATAATATTTTACCACAGTTCCAATGCATAATCTATGTAGGATGATTCACTTTAACTTAGGGTATTACATACTCCCCCAGTTTAAGGTATGGTATTCTTTCCATACTAACACGTCACTAGTTGATGCGTGATTCTAGAAGTGGCCCCCATGGATTTTATAGGTGGCTACAAAGGATTCAAGAGGTGCCCCCCATCACATCTTGTGGCGTAGCACTTTGTTCTGTTAGCACTTAGCTCTACGTGACATTTAGTTCTGCACACTTTCATCGAGTGCTAACTCTGATACCATTATGTAATACCCCAAAGAGATAATATCTTTCTACGGTTCCTCTCTCAATAATGCTAACTAGATTAATGAGTAAGTTTATAAGACTTTATATACTACAGACATTTCTAATGCATATCCTATATAGGATTATTCACTTTAACTTTGAGTGTTAAATAAATGTAATACTATATCGGCCCTAAAAATTCTTACAACTCAAATATAATGATGTTTGACTATCGATCAACCTTCCTATTTAAGACTTCCACTCTTATCAGTAGCTGGTTTCAAATATCGAACGATTTCGATATATAACGACAATATCGTATCGGGTTTTGAAGTACCTGATACAATATTGGCCTATAATATCTGTAGGATCGATATTTTCAATATGGCTGATATTACTGATATTGATGGCCGATATTACCAAGATTGATATTAAAAACAATTGGTTGATACTGATACCTAAATTTTAAACCATGGTTAGTAGGTTCATCTATAGAATGTATGTAGGGAGCTGATCCTCTAAGAACGGTTCTCACGGATTTCTGTGAGAACTTTCACGTGGGTCGTCGGATCTGATAAATCAAATCAAATATAACTATATATATATAGTGAGTTGATCCCCTAAGAACGGTTCTCACGAACTCATGTGAGAACTTTCACGTGGGCCGTCGGATCTGATAGAGATCTAGTTATATTTGATTTGATTTATCAGATCCGACGACCCACGTGAAAGTTCTCACAGAAATCCGTGAGAACCGTTCTTAGAGGATCAGCTCCCATGTATGTATATTTACTCTCACCTTAATAAAACTATTTTTTTATTTCATACCTCCTGTAGCATTAGATAAGAGGTTTCACTTTCACCTATAGAGTCAATGTAATAAAATATCAGATCATTGAAGTAATTATTCCTCCCAGTTTTGCCCCTAATAATGCTTTACTAACAACTTAAATAAGCCGAAGTTTGATTTTCAATTAACCATCTTATTTAGGATTTTGACTCCCATTAGTTAGTAGGCTTCATCTACGAAATCTTTATAAAACTACTCCCGATTCATTAAAACCACTTTTTCTCCCTGTATGGGCTCTTATAAGGCTTATTTCATTTTTGCCAACCTTCTTATTTTCATATCTCCCCTAGCATTAGATAATATATTTCACCAATACAGTCAATGTAACACTATTATTAAGCTCATTAGAATAACTATTTCTCCTTGTTTAGGCTCTTACAATGCCTACAGCTCAAATAAGCTGAGGTTCAACTTTCAGTTAACCTTCTTATTTAGGAGTTCCATATAAAGTCATGTGTAGCATCACCATTGTTTTGTATTTAGCTTTTGCACTAGATCTAGCCATAGCAATCTACTTCTTACTTTCCATAACTCTAAATTATCTTTGAATAATAATTACATAATATCCACTAGTAAATATCCTATCATGAGGTGAACTGGAACATTCTGTGTTTGTATAACCCTCAACATGCACATGTCTATGACTTTGGTATACCAATTCTTATCCTAGAGTAGTTTTAAGATAACCTGAGATACAAATCACGTCCCAATGTCAGGGAGCATTAAGAAACTGACTAACCATAGATTCTGATTATAAGATATCGAGCATTAAATTAGTTCAACTTTTCTACTAATCTCCTAAATGGAGTTGGAAGATCAAGTTGCTCTCGTTTATCTGTTGCCAACTTTATATTAAACTCCATGAGAGTATCGATAGATTTGCATTTAAAATATCCAGTTTCACCAAACAAATAAAGAGTATTTCGTTTTAGATACTGTACCAAGATCAGGTAACTTTGTTTTTGTCTTTTTTCTTTTTGAAAGGAAGTTCAGGGAACTTTAATTGCTAAGCAATATCACATTTGTCTCAAATCCTTAGTCTGAAATTTAAACTAAGAAAAATTTCTACTACTGAATCTCCCACCAACCACTGCAGTCATTATTTTACATCATCACATAAACAATAAAAGGAATTCTCCCTGAGAAATGGATTATTCAGTCTTTTATCAACATGGAGTTGGAGATGACATACTAATCCAGACTTCTACTTAGAAATATATCTAGGAAGTTTCTCCATAAATACTTATTTCTGGTGATCACCATGAAGAAATGCATTTATGAAGAAATACATTTTTAATTTACAACTGATGTAAATCCCAACCATAGTAGAAGTCGCTAAGACAAGAGCTTAAACAAATGAAAGTTTAGCAACAATAGGGAGTCTCAAAATAATCAAAGACCATACACTTTATGTACCCTTTGAAAACTACATTATTTTGATGATGAGTAAATCAATCAATTTAGTACTAGTATTATTATTTAGTATTGTGTCTTAAAAGATAGGTTATGACACATTGGATTGAATGACCCTAAATGCGAAATAATATGGAAGTGATTGACATCAACTTAAGCTAGATCAAAGTTCAATTCGGCTACTCAAGAGCTCATGATAAAAAAAAGAGCAATATCATTGGACTTTCAACAACGAGAATTATTTGTCGATTCTTCTCTCGAATACATGAAATAGCTTCTGTTGAAGCAAATTCAGGATCCAGATGTAAGATTAAGGAAAGGGAATAGTAGTTCATTATGGATATCTCCTACCCGTCCTCAACCCCCTATTGTTGTTAGCGAGTAGGGTGGGATTACATCGCCTTCTTTATCCTCCATTTTTGCCAAGAGTATACTTTCATACCTTTTTGGATAGTATTGTAAAGTGATTGACGAAATATTTATACTGGCAATTAGGAAAATCTTATTTTAAATCTTTTATATCTGACATATATCTCTTAGATTTACTCTATAAAATCTTGCCATGCCTATTTCCTATTTATTCAGGTATTATTAGAATTTTCATATTTTTTGCTTTGGTTCTTCCAGGCAGAATTTCCTTCTTCCGTGTATAATTTTCTTCTTCCACGACTGTGCTTCCACACATAACAGCAATATAGATCTTGCATATTATATTCTTTACTGTACTTTATCTTATCCAAGTAAACCCTTGATCAAACAAAATGATTTGATCCTCGCATTTTTAGGCACCAAGTAGAAGGAATCTTGAAAATTCAAACTCTTTTTATTAGATTCAGCCTATGTGAAGACTCATGTGGGTTGTGCTTTTTCTTGTTTGACTTTGCACTAGGCAACAACTTGTGGTCTTTTCTAGCCCATAGAGCTTTCTTGTGGAAAGAAGAAGATATTTTGACTACTCTTCTATGCATCGCCTATTGCGGCTACATTTTTGAGCCTTACTCTATTTGGAAGGAGAAGCCGCTTCTTCTACAATTTGCAAACTACTGCACAACTGTTATTCTAGAAATTATGTCTGTTGGCTATAATTTCTCTAGTTGTATGGGCTCTAAAAAAACAGAATTTTTTTAGGGCGTTGATGAGGCCATCACACCGCTTAGGGGGCGATTAGATCAAGTCTACTTCAGGAAGCGGCGTGACACAATTTTTTGGCTTTAGCCCAGTTTTATTTTAGACTTGTTAAATATCATTTAGTTGTTGTAGTAAAAGCCCTTTCTTGTAAAGCCTATAAAAGGATCCCCTTGATTATTTCATTGAATTATTGAACAATTAAAAAAACCTTCCTCAAATATCTAGTTAAATTCTTGAGTTTATTAGCTCTTGAGTTTTTGGTGTGAAGCCCACGCAAAGGGTGAAAACCCAAAATTTTATCACGTTTTGAATTTCAAATTTTAGTTACGATTTAAAAGTGATTGCGATCCAGGTTGATTTACATCATTTGATATCAGAGCCTTGGTTTCAATCTCCCTCAAAAAAAACTTTCCTTATTTTCTCCTGTTCCAAACCCTAGATCTTCGATGCCTTCAAAAAAACCCAAATAAAACCCCAGGCCCTCACGTCTTCTTCCTCTCTCCCTCATCTGTAACAAAATCCTCCCAACTCCCCATCCGCCATCTCTCGATATCGACTGCTTCTCCATCGCGACCCCTCGACACCCTCGCTGGGTGGGATCTCCACCAGCCTGCAGATCTACCCACCTCCCCCGCCGAAGATCTCCCAGTAAATATCTCCTACGCCGACTTCGTCAACCTCTCCTACCCTGATCCTTGCAATCCTCGCCCACAAAATTTTCCATCAACCTCGTCTTCATCAACATCTCCACCTTCAACTCTAACAAACCTCTATCACTTCGAAAATCTCCTCCAACAAGCCTCGTCGTCGATCTTCCTTACCACTGCGACTCACTGGGCCAACTTCGACAGAGCTTCCTCTCCTCTTCTGCCGTCGACAACCTCCTCAGAAGCAGATTAAAATCTACAAGCCTTGCCGCATCTGCTCCATATCATCCTCCGCCGCCGGCATCGCTTCCTCGTCACCGACATCATCCTCTCACTGCCATCTGGGTCCGCCTTCGTCTTCATTCCTTCGGCCCTAGCTATGAGCTCGAAGGAGGGAAGAAGTGAGCTCGAGTGGGTTTCTACTTAAGAGGATTAAGTGATTCGGGTCGGATCTATCACAAAGCACCCGAACCTGACCTGAATCCAAACCTCTATCTGCTCCAATCTGGGCAGATCAAGCCCGGTTCAGATCAGGTCTGGTTCAAATAGAATCCAGACCCGACCACGCCAAAGTTGACTAATATCTGGTTCAGACCAAGTCCGGTTCAAATATAATCCAAACCCAATTCAGTTTGGTTGCAGATCATATCTTCCAGGGCCGTTCAGGGTTTGTTTCAAGTCCAAATCGAGATGTTTTCAAGGCAGCGAATTCGTGACGACTAGTATTACGTGCCTACAGCAGTCACATGCAGGCTTGACCCTCGGCCGCCTCCCAGGTAACTTTGAATATTCTGTTCAGTTATTCCTGCTACTTAATTGAGATAGTTAGCTATTCTAATCTGTCGCAAGGTAGAATTTATTGACTGTTGCCCACTAAATAGTGAGTTGTGTGATTCTGACCCTGAGTGATAACTTGACTTGATATTAACTGTGCAACTAAAGTAGATTGAATTTTTGATCACTTGACTTAATCTGGAACTAACTGTGTTAGCACGTGCATTTTGTCACTGTCTCTACATTATATTTTCTTAATCACATGTTAATCTATATAGCTTAGAGTTGGTATTATTTATCATTGATCTAATTTCTTGCTCTGCATAACATATATCTCCTTTCAGGACAATTTGCATATAGAATCAGCTAGGAACTTGTACGCTTACTAGGAGTGGTAGAACTTTTTTCGTAGGAGAAACATCTGCACCAATGGACCCTACCATTCAGAATACACTTAACAAAATCATTGATAAGATAGAAAAGATAGAACAACAACTACAAGAAGTTAGAGACCAGGTTGATTTCAATTGTAGAGATCTAGTAACCTGACTTGATAGGTTAGAAACCAATCTATGAGAGCCACGGAGGAGGAAAATTCTCGAAACGGCAGTAGGTTACCCAGGCGAGAGCGAGTTCAACCCCACAATACAGCTGACGTTGGTGCCCAGTCTATCAAGAGCGTTAAAGTCGATGCTCCTTCTTTCGACGAGCGCTTGGACCTCAGGTTTACATAGACTGGCAGTTGGCTATGGACCGCTATTTTCGTTGGCATGACATGTCTGAGTGTAGGAAAATTTGATTTGCGTGATGAAACTAACGAGACAAGCTGGACAATATTGAAAAAATCTTAAGAGGATGATGAGATACAGAAGGGAAGACCCAGTGGAGACTTGGGAAAGCATGAAAGAGAAGCTTATGTTAAAGTACGTTCTACTGTCATTCAGTCAGCAATTACTGGACAAATAGAATCGATGGAGACAGGGGACAAGTCAGCCACCGATTACATTGCTAAGTTTGAAGAATATTTGAATCGGTGCAGAACAATCGAGTTAGAGTCTCTCGAACAGACCTATCTAGGTTTAGGTTCGGCCTTAGGGATGATTATCGCCGAGAGCTCATCGCTCGAAGCATCACGACTCTAAAGCAGGCAATATCCACTAATCACTAATTTAGATGAGTCTAGAGGATCCTATTTTCACCGAACTGATTTTAGGGATAACTCTAAGACCGCCACTACTAGTAAGCCAAGCTTTAGCTGTTCTTTTCCTGCTCCAAGCAAACCTGCCTCCATTCTTCTAGCGTCAAACCAAAGGTTCTTCTAGTGTAAAGTCGGTCACCTCCGAGAAAACAATTAGTGAACTAACCAAGGTCAACCCATGAACTCAATGTTATAGGTGCCAAGAATATGAACACCTTGTCAGCCAGTGTCCGGAGTCAAACCAAAACCCTCTTCGTGGTAGTTCCCATTGAAGAAATAAAGAGGAGGAGGATGATGTAGAAGTGGTCATGCACTAACAAGATGATGACTCAGATACCTCTGTCGAAGAGTATGAATTCAGTGGCTACATTAGAACTGTGAAAGTGACAAACCTAACTCCTACTGTAGGCCGAGCCTAATTGGGGGTAGTTAGGTGCACCTTAGCCCAGCCTGAGCCATTCAACATTGGAGAAGAACTGCCATATTTCAAACTTGCACAAAAATTAAGAATAAGAGTTGCAAGGTGATAGTGGATAGTGATAATTGCAACAACGCTGTTGCGTCGAAGTTAATCACCACCTTGAGGATGAAACCGGTGAAGCATTCAAACTCCTACAAGGTCATTGAATCACTACATCCATAGATGTTCAGGAGAGATGTCAAATTCCCATCCAATTGCACGTACACAGATAATGTGTGATGTGACATACTCCCTATGGATGTTAGTCATATTATTTTGAGACGACTATGATTGTTCGACTTAGATGTGACCATATATAGAGGAACCAACCAATGCTCGTTCGTCCGTAATGGCAAAAGGGTGAAGTTAATGCCGAATCAACCGAAACCACTAACCAAACAAAGAAAGAAAGGTTGACAAAGGTAAAGAAAAAATGAATGCTCTAACTCTAGGAAAGAAGAGTGATAAGGGAAAAGGTAAGATGATAATGAATTTGATTAGCCACGATCAAATTAAAAAGAGCTTGAATGATGATTCTACTTGTTATACACTTGTGGCTCGAGAGACTAAGCGAAATATCGAGGTGCAGATCCCTGGGCACATTAAACCAATCTGTAACACCCCGCTCCCGAATTACGTACTTAGTTGCGTATTCAGATTTTTCGATCGTATTTTTCGATTTACTTCCTGTATTTGTTTTGTATTATGAATTATTTTCATGATTATTTTTTCTTGGATCTGGATTCGTGGACTCGGAGTCAGCCCTAGTCTGAACCGAGGACCTAATCCTAGTGTATTACTTGATTTGGTCTTTCTGGTATTCAGATTTGACCAATTTCAGTTTTAAACATTATTTTTTAATATTTTAGATTTTCTATGATTTTTTAGAATTTTCCTGAATTAAATTAGAATTCTTCAAAACCGTGTCGACTAGTGCCGCTGATCGATTCTCGGATTTTTAATTTACAAACAGAGTTGAAATTCTAAAAACGGCTTTCCTACAACTTCTTAAAATCACATTTTCTATCTAAATACTTTTTCTGACATTTTTCTGAATTTATCAAAATTTCATTGAATTTGGTATCAGCCAGTATCACTGGGTGATTCCAGGAATCTTAATTTATAATTGGAATCAAATTTCTGAATTCCGCTTTCATATTACTTCTTAAAATTATATTTTCTCCTTTCATGCATTTTCTTAGATTTTCAGAATTTATCAAAATCCGGCCGACCCGGTTTAGACCGGTATCGACGATGGACTTTAGAATTTTTATTTTGAAAATGAAATTGAATCTCTGAAAATCGATTTCTTCAAACATCTTAAAATAATATTTATTATTTTTGAGAATTTTTGAGAAGCTTTCTGAGTTACTTCATTTTTCAGGTTTTTCTGGAGTTTTCGGTGTTTTCCCTAGATACCGGAATTTATCCAGATATCATATTTATATTCTTCTCGATTTCTCTCTGCTGAGACGCGAGTCTCACCAGACTTAGATCTGACCTTTAATGCGAAGATTTACATTCTTTTTGCATTTAATGCACTTCAGATCAACTCTAATCAAGTCATTATGACTTTATATCTTTCCTGTCTAACGCGACTCTCGCGTTTTGCTCCTGGACGCAGATCTCGTCCCCGCGTCTAGCTTTGTTTTGCCTAGACGCGGATTTGCTCTAATGGAGATGCAAGTCCCATTGGATGAAAGGCATGGCAATGGCAATATTGTAAATATCATATTCCCTTATATAAACCCCCACTTTTCTCTCTCTCTTTCATTATTCTTTCTTTCCTTCTTCATCTCCAATAGCAAACGAAACAGCACCCAACAGCACCTTGCCCTTTGATTGCTGCCACCCTCTCCATCTCCATCACCACCCACTTCTCCACCAACTCTTCTGTCATTCTCTCCTCCATCTCCTCCACCATTCCAACTACCACAACACCATCTTCACCACCTTTTTCTTCTTTCCTTTTTTACCAAATAACCCATTACCTCCAAAGCTTCACCACCATATCCACCACCACCTACACCACCTTGGCCACCACCAACTACGATATCTTCCTCCCCTCGGAGAGCTCTTTCTAACGAGCTATACCTTCGCTCTCTGAAACCCCTTTTGCAAAACACCAATTTTCTTTTTTTTAACTACACTTGCACCCATCACATATTTCTTTGGCCACCTTTCCTGCCAACTCCGGCCAACTCCGGTCGCCGTCGGCGACCGCCGGCTATGGCTGACCATCCCCCCTTCCCTTCTTCTTTCTTTTCTTTCCTTTCCTTCTTTCTTTTCTTCCCTTCTTTCTTTCTTTCCTTCTCTTTTCTTTCCTTCTTTCATTCTTCCTTTTTTAATTCCTTCCCTGTGTCTCTTCTCCCTCATTCCCTGTGTCTCCCTTTTATTTTCTGGTCTCTCTTTCTCTTGTTGAGTGATTACTAGACGCGGATTTTACCCACTGCGTCCAAGTAATTATTTAATGCGATCTTCGCGTTCTTGACATTTGTATAACGCGATCCTCGCGTTCTTGTGTTAACGTGACGCGGAGCTCATGTTCGCGTCTGCTTTTCTCGTGTCCTGGCTTAAACGCGGATCTTGAACCCCGCGTTTGTGTCATATACGCGACGCGACTCCCGCGTCTGCGACGTCCGCGTCTTCATTCTCTCTCCTCCTTTTTATTGGAACGCGTTTACTCGTTGGTTTCCTGGATTCCGGAGATCGGAGATTTTACAGTATTTTTCCAGATTTAGGCGAGTGTTCCCGTTTTCCTTTTGACTTCCTGTTTCATCAGGTCGACTTGTATTATTCACGATTTGTGTTGTTTAGAACTGACACTTTCTGCAGGTACACTTACCTTCGGGCCTAACCTCTAGGTACAATCCTTTGAGGCTTAAAGTCCTCTGGACTTTCTGTATGCTACGTCTGGTAGGCGGACCTAGCGTCAACACTTTACTGCTTACTCCGTCCGAGTGTTGTTGCTGCCCCGTGAGCATAGCTTCCCTGTGAGTGGTAGTATGGCGTTCATACGCTCACTGCGACACGTGTGACTAGCTACGCTGCGAGCGGTAACCACGCTGAGCGTGATAGCATTTAATGTTGTACATTAGCTTCGCTCCAGCTTGCTCAGCTCTGCTTAATTGTGCTCAGCTATTACTTTATCACTTGCCAAGTACATGCTTGATATGTTAACACTTGACATGCTATTACTTGATACCTATCATCTACATGCTAATACTTGATACCTGTTTATATCACTCGACAACTGATGTGTCATCACCTGACACCCGACTTGCTCCTCGTTATGTCATGACTTATCACCTGCCTCCCATCATATTAATGCTTGACCTATGATTATCACATTTACGGGAATGTTGTACTTGTTATCCTGTATTATGTATACAGTGACCTGAGTTTATAGCACTCATGTACTCCTGAATTCCTGATCATGTCCTGATCCTGCTATTCCCGTAAATTGCTAATTACATATTAAATTATAATGAGACAACTTGCACCCGATTTGTTGGAAACTGATGGGTCCTGAATAATCATGTTTATGGTGGTCTTATAGAGTCACGCGTAGCCACATACTTGAGGGATCACCTGGCGGCCACCGGGGATTCCGTGGGTGAGCTAGCACCCCTACTCCTATTTATTCCTGCCAGGTATGCACACGCCCTAGGCCTATTTCTATGGGATCTGCGATACTCTATTCCTGTTCGGGCGTAAATAAGTCCCGGTACCTAGTGGTACGTTCCGGCTCAGCACCGGAACTCCTGGACTGTTGTCCCGGGCATGTACGGGGCCCATCCGAAACATGATTCGTCGAATTTCATCAGTTTCCAAATAACTTAATTTATAAGTTGTAAATGAAAGTATGTGAAATGGGACGCATACTGAAGCCCACAACTTAGACGGCTCCAACTAAAATAAGATGCTAATATACAATTTGTTGTGTTGTTTTGTAACTCGGATTGTATACGCTTGGATTACGGTGACATGTGATAAAGGTATATAAATGAGGGTTTCCTTTTTTGGATTATTCCTTCGATGTACTAGTCTCATGAAGCCGTGACTTAAGCTTATGCAATCAATTTTACTCGTAATCAGAGTTATTCGGTTTTATTCGGTTTTATCAGTTTTATGTTAGTTTAGGAGATATCAGGTGTTGCATTGTCAACCTTATTTATCGCCTCGTTACCTGCTCTTATCATCTTATATCATACATGTTCCCGGCTTGATATCGAATTACTGTCTCTCTACTTGTTCCTGCATGCTGGTACTCACGTCACGGTTTTTAATGCATATTTATGACTTGAATTTATCGATACACATGTGCTTATCTCAGCACGCCATCTGGCTTTCGCATCACCACTCGCCGGGGAGTTCTGACTCCTCTAGATCCTCATGTTCAGGTTTTGGAGCTTGGAGAGTGTGAATTCTCCCAGTTGCTGATCAGAGTGGCACAGCTGAAGCGTGGATCCCCAGCAGACCGTTCAGAGCCCCATCCTTCCAGGCCCCCAGCTCGGCTCTAGAGTTTTCTTGTTATGACTTTGAATCTCCATTTGTACTGTTCATACTGTACATCTTTTTGTATTCTCGTAATTGCGCATATCAGTGATGTAATATTCATATAATATTGTGTCACATCTGATGATAACTTTGTAATTATACTCATATATTGTAATGTATAATGCACCACGTGCTTCCGTACTCTGATTCTTACCTGTACTGATGCTTAGCGTATATACGTGAGGGTATTTCCGACCTGCGTATATATATCGCAGTGACGTCTCCGTACCCGCCGGATCGGGGCGTTATAGGGTGGTATCAGAGCCTAGGCTCTCGCATCCTCAGTACGTCCAGACGGCAAATTAATGGTAAAGAAATTTGCAACTGGAATACATGAGTTCTGGCTATACAGTCCAACAGAGTTATCTATTTTTTTCTTGATCATCCTTCCTTTGATTCCTAATCCCTTCCATCTTTCTACTGTTTTGATTTTTCGTAGCCTTTATACCAATTTAAGATATGGAGATACTAGAGAGGTAGCGGCTGGTTCTGAATGAAGAATTATATGATCTCTTCGGCCAACTATATGATTCTCGGTATTCTTAGAATTGATCCACGATCGGGTTATCTTTTAGAAGTTGGTATTCGAATACCTCTACGACTATTCCATATTCTCGGCTATATCTTTCAGAGCGATCGATGCCTGGTATTCGAAATTCTCAATTACCGATCTTCTTTATTATGCTCAGTACTATCAGGGTTTTCTTTATCTTCAGTATTCTGGCTTATTCTCGGAGAGCTATCAAGTATGCAGTACAGCTGAAATTCTATTGCAAAATAGTATTACCAGGTCATATTATTCAGCATGGTTCGAAGATTTATACACCAGGAAATGCAGAAGATATCTTTATTTCGATTATTGTGCAGTCAACTTGGGAGCCCTACCTATAGTGATTCATATCTTGATTGGTATAATTCTGTTTTTGTCCTCTTTTGTCCATTTTACCCCTTATCGAAATTGTAAGGACGCAATTTTTTGTAAGGTGGATGGAATGTAACACCCCCCTCCCGGAATACGTACTTAGTTGCGTATTCAGATTTTTCGATATCGTATTTTTCGATTTACTTCCTATATTTGTTTTGTATTATGAATTATTTCCATGATTATTTTTCCTAGGATCAGGATTCGTGGACTCGGAGTCAGCCCTAGTCTGAACTGAGGACCCGATCCTAGTGTATTACTTGATTTGTTTTTCTACTATTCAGATTTGATCAATTTCAATTTTAAACATTATTTTCTAATATTTTAGATTTTCTATGATTTTTTGAAATTTTTCTGAATTAAATTGGAATTCTTCAAAACCGGTGTCGACCAGTGCCGCTGACCGATTCTCGGATTTTTAATTTACAAACGGAGTTAAAATTCTAAAAACAGTTTTCCTATAACTTCTTAAAATCACATTTCTATCTAAATACTTTTTCTGACATTTTTCTGAATTTATCAAAATTTCACTGGATTTCGTATCGGCCAGTATCGCTGGGTGATTCCAGGAATTTTAGTTTACAATTGGAATCAAATTTCTGGATTTCGCTTTCATATTACTTCTTAAAATTATATTTTCTCCTTTCATGCATTTTCTTAGATTTTTCAAAATTTATCAAAATTCGGCCGACCCGGTGTAGACCGGCATCGACGGTGGACTTTAGGATTTTTATTTTGAAAATGAGATTGAATCTCTAAAAACCGATTTCTCCAAACATCTTAAAATATTATTTTTGAGAATTTTTAGAAGCTTTCCGAGTTACTTCATTTTTCAGGCTTTTCCGGAGTTTTCGGCGTTTTTCCCAGATACCGGAATTTATCCAGATATCATATTTATATTCTTCTCGATTTCTCTCTCTCCGCTCAGACGCGAGTCTCACCAGACTCAGATCTGACCTTTAATGCGAAGATTCGCATTCTTTCTGCATTTAATGCACTAAAGATCAACTCCAATCAAGTCATTATGATTTTTTGTCTTTCTTGTCTAACGCGACTCTCGCGTTTTGCTCCTGAACGCAGATCTCGTCCCCGCTTCTAGCTTTGTTTTGCCTAGACGCGGATTTGCTCTAATGGAGACGCAAGTCCCATTGGATGAAAGGCATGGCAATGGCAATATTGTAAATATCATATTCCCTTATATAAACCCCCACTTTTCTTTCTCTCTCTTTCATTATTCTTTCTTTCCTTCTTCATCTCCAACAGCAAACGAAACAGTACCCAACAGCACCTTGCCGTTTGATTGCCGCCACCCTCTCCATCTCCATCACCACCCACTTCTCCACCAACTCTTCAACCATTCTCTCCTCCATCTCCTCCACCATTCCAACAACCACAACACCATCTTCACCACCTTTCTCTTCTTTCCTTTTTCACCAAACAACCCATTACCTCCAAAGCTTCACCACCATATCCACTACCACCTACACCACCTTGGCCACCACCAACTACGTCATCTTCCTCCCCTCGGAGAGCTCTTTCTAACGAGGTATAGCTTCACTCTCCGAAACCCCTTTTGTAAAACACCAATTTTCTTTTTTTTTAACTACACTTGCACCCCCCACATATTGCTTTGGCCACCTTTCCGGCCAACTCCGGCGCCGCCGGCGACCGCGGCCATGGCCGACCATCCTCCCCCCTTCCCTTCTTCTTTCTTTTCTTTCATTCCTTCTTTCTTTTCTTCCCTTCTTTCTTTCTTTCTTTCCTTCTCTTTTCTTTCCTTCTTTCTTTCTTCCTTTCTTTTAATTCCTTCCCTGCGTCTCCCTTTTATTTTCATGTCTCTCTCTTTCTCTTGTTGAGTGATTACTAGACGCGAATTTTACCCCCTGCGTCCAAGTAATTATTTAACGCGGTCTTCGCGTTCTTGATATTTGTATAACGCGATCCTCGCGTTCTTGTGTTAACGTGACGTGGAGCTCATGTTCGCGTCTGCTTCTTCTCGTGTCCCGGCTTAAACGCGGATCTCGAACCCCGCGTTTGTGTCATGTACGCGACGCGACTCCCGCGTCTGCGACTCCTGCGTCTTCATTCTCTCTCATCCTTTTTATTCGAACGCGTTTACGCGTTGGTTTCCTGGATTTCGAAGATCGGAAATTTCACAGTATTTTTTCAGATTTAGGCGAGTGTTCTCGCTTTTCTTTTGACTTCCCGTTTCATCAGGTCGACTTGTATTATTCACGATTTATGCTGTTTGGAACTGACACTTTCTGCAGGTACCCTTGTCTTCGAGTCTAACCTCTGGGTACAATCCTTTGAGGTTTAAAGTCCTCTGGACTTTCTGTATGCTACGCCTAGTAGGCGGACCTAGCGTCAACACTTTACTGCTTACTCCGTCCGAGTGTAGTTGCCCCGTGAGCATGGCTTCCCCGTGAGTGGTAGTATGGCGTTCAAACTCTTACTGCGACACGTGTATCTAGCTACGCTGAAAGCGGTAACCACGCCGAGAGTGATAGCATTTAGTGTTGTACATTAGCTTCGCTCCAGCTTGCTCAGCTCTGCTTAATTGTGCTCAGCTATTACTTTATCAATTGCCAAGTACATGCTCGATATGTTAACACTTGACATGTTATTACTTGATACCTATCATCTACATGCTAATACTTGACACCTATTTATATCACTCGACAACTGATGTGTCATCACCTGACACCCGACTTGCTCCTCGTTATGTCATGACTTATCACCTGCCTCCCATCATATTAATGCTTGACCTGTGATTATCACATTTACGGGAATGTTGTACTTGTTATCCTGTATTATGTATACAGTGACCTGAGTCCATAGCACTCATGTACTCTTGAATTCCTGATCATATCCTGATCCTGCTATTCCCGTAAATTGCTAATTACATATTAAATTATAATAAGACAACTTGCACCCGGTTTGGGGGAAACTGATGGGTCCTGAATAATCATGTTTATGGTGGTCTTATCGAGTCACGCGTGGCCACATACTTGAGGGATCACCTGGCGGCCACCGGGGATTCCGTGGGGTGTGCTGACACCCCTACTCTTGTTTATTCCTGCCGGGTATGCACACGCCCTAGGCCTATTTCTATGAGATCTGCGATACTCTATTCCTGTTCGGACGTAAATAAGTCTCGATACCTAGCGGTACGTTCCGGCTCAGCACCGGATACTCCTGGACCGTTGTCCCGGGCATGTACGGGGCCCATCCGAAACATGATTCGTCGAATTTCATTAGTTTCCAAATAACTTGCTCTATAAGTTGTAAGTGGAAGTATGTGGAATGAGACGCATACTGAAGCCCACAACTTAGACGGCTCCAACTAAAATAAGATGCTAATATACAATTTGTTGTGTTATTTTATAACTCGGATTGTATGCGCTTGGATTACGGTGACATGTGATAAAGGTATATAAACGAGGGTTTCCTTTTTTGGATTATTCCTTCGATGTACTAGTCTCATGAAGCCGTGACTTAAGCTTATGCAATCGGTTTTACTCATAATCAGATTTTTTCTGTTTTATTCGGTTTTATCGGTTTTATATTAGTTTAGGAGATATCAGGTGTTGCATTGTCTACCTTATTTATCGCCTCGTTACCTGCTCTTATCATCTTATATCATACATGTTCCCGGCTTGATATCGAATTATTGTCTCTACTTGCTCCTGCATGCTAGTACTCACGTCATGGTTTTTAATACATATTTATGACTTAGATTTATCGATACACATGTGCTTATCTCAGAACGCCATCTGGCTTTCGCATCACCACTCGCCGGGGAGTTCTAACTCCTCTGAATCCTCATGTCCAGGTTTTGGAGCTTGGAGAGTGTTGATCTCCCAGTTGCTGATCAGAGTGGCGCAGCTGAAGCGTGGATTCCCAGCAGACCGTCCAGATCTCCATCCTTCCAGGCCCCCCAGCTCGGCTCTAGAGTTTTCCTATTATGACTCTGAGTCTCCATTTGTACTGTTCATACTTGTACATCTCTTTGTATTCTCGCAATTGCGCATATCAGTGATGTAATATTCATGTAATATTGTGTCACATCTGATGATACTTTATAATTGTACTCATATGTTGGAATGTATAATGCACCACATGCTTCCGTACTCTGATTCTTGCATGTACTGATGCTTAGCGTATATACGTGAGGGTATTTCCGACCTGCGTATATACGTCGCAGTGACGTCTCCGTACCCGCTGAATCGGGGCGTTACACAATCCTGAAAGAGTTTTTCAAAATTCTCTCCCTAGATCTGCCAGGTAAGTTGCCTCCCATGTGAGACATTCAACATGCTATTGACTTAGTCTCAGGAGCAACTTTGCCAAATCTGCCCCACTACAGAATGAACCCTACGGAACATACAGAGTTACAACGGCAGATAGAAGAGTTACTGATAAGGATTCATCAAAGAAAGTTTGAATCCGTGTGCAGTTTCTGCACTTTTGGCGCCGAAGAAGGTGACACATGACATATGTATGTGGATAATCTCACAATCAACAAGATCACAGTAAAGTATCGTTTCCCCATTCCCCGTCTTGATGATATGCTGGATCTGATGTCAGGTGCCACAATCTTCTCCAAAATTGATCTTAAGAGTGGGTACCACCAGATTAGAATCTGACTAGGGGACGAATGAAAAACTGCATTTAAAACTAAGACTAGCCTATATGAATGGTTGGTTATACCCTTTGGACTGTCCAATGTTCCTAGCACCTTCATGAGAGTGATGACTCAATTATTTCGGCCATATATCGGTAAATTCGTAGTGGTATATTTTGATGATACACTGATTTACAACCGAACTCAGGAGTAACACGTGAGCCATCTGAGGCAAGTCCTTCGCACGCTCCAAACTGAGAAGTTTATGCAAACCCAAAGAAGTGTGCTTTTTGTATTGACAGAGTTGTCTTCTTAGGGTTTGTGGTTTCATCCGAGAGAATTTTCGCGAACCCTGAGAAGGTGAAAGCAATCACTGAGTGGCCACAACCCCGAACGATTAGGAAAGTCAAGAGTTTTTACGGGTTAGTCACTTTCTACCATCGGTTTATAAAAAACTTTAGTGCTATTATGGCACCTATAATTGACTGTCTGAATAACGAGGGATTCTAGTGGACTCCTGCCTCCACGAAGGCTTTTGCAAATATTAAGAGGAGGATAACTGATCTCCTGTTATGTGTCTTCTTGACTTTTCAAAGGCGTTTGAAGTAACATGTAACGCATCGAGACTGACAATAGGTGGTGTGCTGAGTCAGGAGATTCATCGCATTGCTTATTTCAGTGAAAAATTAAATGACGCCCGACAGCGATACTCCACGTACGACAGGGAATTTCATGCGGTTGTGCAGGCGCTATTGGAGACATTTTCTGTAACCGCAGGAGTTTGTGCTGTATTCGGATCATGAAGCACTAAAGTACCTCAACTCCTAAAAGAGGCTAAATGCAAGACACAGCAAATGGGTGGAGTTCCTCCAGGACTACACATTTGTTCTCAAACACATGGTGGAAGTTGAGAATAAGGTCGTTGATGCGCTCAACCGATGTGTAATAATTTTGGTAGCTATAAGTGTAGAAGTGATTGGGTTCGAGAGATTGAGGGAGGAGTATGACTCATGCCCGGACTTTGGGAAAATTTACATCACATTACGGGACAGTTCTGTTCGTGAAATGGACGGCTTTCTGTTACGAGATGGTTATCTATTCAGATTCAGGAAGCTATGTATTCCCCGCACGTCCCTCAGGGAGTTCTCTCTAGGAAAATACATGCTGGAGGTCTGATTAGGCATTTCGGTCAGAACAAGAAATTGAGGCTGTTGAACACCGATTCTACTGGCCGAGCTTGAAGAAAGATGTCGTTAGGATCATTGGTCAGTGTCACACGTGTCAACTGGCCAAGCAACAAAAGCAGATTGTCAGACCTTACACTCCTCTCCCTGTGCCAAATTGTCCTTGGCAAGACGTGAGCCTAGATTTTATACTAACCTAAAATTCAGAAAAGGCATGACTCCATCCTAGTAGTGGTTGACCGAATCTCCAAAATGGCTCACTTCATCCCATGCTCCAAAACCTCCGATGTGTCTCGAGTAGCTGTCTTGTTCTTTGATAATGTCGTCAGTTGCATGGGTTGCCTAAAACTATGGTGTCTGACAGGGACGTTAAGTTTGTTAGCTACTTCTGGCAAACACTTTGGCACAAAATGGACACCAAACTGAAAGTTTTAACAGCTTTTCATCCACAAATGGATAGCCAAACTGAGGTGGTAAACAGAACTCTAGGCAATCTCCTTAGGTGTCTCATTGGGAAAATTTTGAAAAATTGAGATCTCATTTTTCTTATGGCCAAATTTACATACAATGATTCTGTCAATAGGACCAAAGGTCTTAGTCCTTTTGAAATGTAATTGGCTTTAAATATAAACAACCAGTTGATTTAATTCTCATGGCTCATCATCATTCTAGGATATCAGACTCTGCATCAGCATTTGCATTCATATACGTGCACTACATAAGAAGATAGAGAGAAATAATGAAAAATAATGCTGATTATAAAGCTTCAGCCGATTTACATCGCAGATTAAGGACATTTAATGTCAGTGATTATGTGATAATGAGCATGAGACCCGAGCTGTTTTCTTCGAAAGCTGTTAAAAAATTATATGCGTGAAGTGCAGGGCCATTCCAAATCCTCAAGAAAATCAATTCAAATGCTTATGTGGTAGATCTCCCACCAGACTTTAGATCAGTTGCACTTTTAATGATGAGGGCTTGGTTCCATATAGAGGTATCTTTGATACCCCTTCTGATCCATTCGTGGATAAGCCTATCCCCTTCTTTCTGAGAGCCTCCACCACCTCAACTTCCTTCTAAATTATCCCATGCAAAAGAAAACATAGATTCTATTTTGAATGATCAGATTGTCTCTACTAGAGACGAAGGGACGCGACGCATCTCATTAAGTGACCTGATTCAGAAAATTCTTGGATTATCGAGAAGGACTTCCAACAACTTGATCGCAACCTACTGGAGCGCTATCAGAGTCAGCAGCAGCTTCCCGCCACACACTCGACAGGGTCGAGTTCTTCCCACCTGGAGAGATTAATGAGGACATCACACCGCTTAGGGGGCGATTCGATCGAGTCTATTTTAAGAAGCAGCATAACGCAATTCTTTGGCTTTAACCTAGTTTTATTTTAGACTTGTTTTATGTAATTTAGTAGTTGTAGAAGATGTACATTTGTGGGCGTTTAGTACCATAACAGTTATTTCCTAAAAGCCCCTTCTTGTAAAGCCTATAAAACGGCCCCCTTGATTATTTCATTGGATTATTGGATGATTAAAAAATCTTCCTCAAATATCCAGTTCAATTCTTGAGTTTATTAGCTCTCGAGTTTTGGATGTGAAGCTCGTGCAAGGGGTGGAAACCCAAAATTCTACCATGCTTTGAATTTCAAATTTTAGTTACGATTTGAAGGTGATTGTGATCCAGGCTAATTTACATCAGGCGTTGTTTATGAAACCCTAGAGAACCCATTAAACACCAAAAATTGAAGTGATCCAGGGATTAAATTAAAATTCTCTAGCATTCAAATTCATTTTTCATAGAAATAATCCTTTAAGTGAAACATTATTCCTCATTTAAGTAATTCCAATTTAGTTCTAAAATCCTCTTCAGGTGTCAATCATTGTGCCAATAAATTCTACTTCATCAAAATCACTCTAGAGCCTCAAGTTTGTACTTATATATTTTGAGTGTTTGAGCTAAATCTTTTTCTCAATCTTGTTTCAGGGAACAATAATTATTTATCTTGTTGTGAGATCCTTTTCAGTTGGAAGGGAGGGAGTCATGTTGGGTGAAGAGAGTTGGCAAACTTAAGGAATTAGCTTCGAGTGGAAGCTTGATTAGTGGAGTTTTAATCGAGGCCCCAAGGTGATGGATGTAGGGGGTTGCCCGAACCATCTAGACGTGTTTGCTCGTTGGATCTTCTGCTCTTAAATCTCTTATTTTACTTACTGGTTGCAGGTTTATCTATCTGCATTTTCAGTTTAAAGCAGTACACAATCACTGGTAGCTTCTTCCAAAATATTTACATTTGTGCTTCCACTGTTTTTAGGTTCTTCCACAACAGTGTTTGAATTATCCCAGGAGAATTTGGGTAATACTTCATAAATCCTGCACAACCTGTCTAGGGTGTCACAACCTTTTGCAACCAAACCAACTTTCACCTTATCAGGTGATCCATCTAGATATCCTTTAGCTGTGTGCACCGAACGACATCCAACCCATTGACTCCCTAGAAGTTCCCATGTATCAGACTGATATAAGGCAAGCATATCATCATCCATTGCATCTTTCCATCCAGAATTAGACAATACTTCTCAAACATTCATATGTATAGAAATGGAGTCCACAGATGTGTGATGGAATCATGGAAGCGCAATGTAAGTAGATATATTATCATAAGAAACAAAATTATAAATTGGATGAGAAGAACAAACTCGTCTATCATTTTGAAGTGCAATAAGCTTGGATCTGCTTGGCCAATAGGATCCAGAGATAAAGAATTAACTGGCAAAATACCTGACTTCACATTCTAAATGTTTTGGTTAACCATGGGATTGTTTTGATGAACAAAACAAACAAATCCAAAAATATGAGGGGAAATAAACTGGGGTTCACCAGAAACAAAATAGAATATGATGTACGACTCTTCAGATTAGACGAAGGCATGCTATTTATCAGAAAACAAAGGATAACAGCAGCATCCCCCTAAAAGGATTTTATGACATTCATTTCAAATATCAAGGCTCAAGTGATTCCTAAATATGTCTTCTTTTTTGTTTCAACAATCCCTTTCAATTATGGAGTGTAAGAAAAAGATGATTGATGTACAATGTGATAAGCACTCGTAAAATCATTGAAAGAATGAAAGAAATACTCTTTGTACGTCAGTTTGAAGAATTTTAACAGACAAATTAAACCATGTTTCTATCTCTGCCAAAAAACACGAAAAATAGAGAATTAATTCAAAAGTTTTGTCATTAAAAAGAAACATGTAACTCTTGAAAGATCACCCACAAAGGTTATAAAATATTTGACAACCAATTTCGAAGTTACACGAGAAGCACCCCAAAATTTGAAAGGATTAACATAAAAGGACCTGACATGCATTCATTGACTCCAGAAACAAAAGAAACTCGAAATCCTCAACAACTTAACATGATTCACTCTAATTGACTTCAAACCACGCAAAGAACTGACTTAATCAAGTTGTTTAACGATGAATTGCTAAGAAGACAATGTATCTGCAATGGAAAGATGAAAACCTGACAAACCACAGAAGATGAGGAATAATACAGACCGTTGAATTCATATCCTTCACCAATCGTCTTGCTAATCTTTAAATCTTGTATGATCATAGTATCAAAGCAAGAAGTACCGAACATTGTTGAATTTTAGTAAGTTTACTGACAGATATACAATTAAAGGGAAAACCTGTAACACAGAGAACAAATGACAGAGATGAGGCAGTAGGTTGTGCAAGACCAAAAGCACTACTTTGGCTGATGAACCATCTGCCAAAGTAAATGAAAGAAAGATAACTCAAATATTGGATATTTGAAATCTCCAGAATGTACTGCCGAAGCTGAGAGGCAGAACTTATTGATGAAAGGCATCCACTAGGATCATGGTTCGAAGAATCATCCGATTCCGATACGAATCGGTCGAATCATACCGAATTGGCTGACAGCGAGTAGAATTAGTGGTATTTAGTCAGAATCGGTCGATATCAGCTGATTCTATTCTATTCCGGCCGATTTCAACACTTACTGTCAAACTGAAGCAAATTCAAGAGTTTCTTCCCGATTCCTTAGAGTATAAAATTTGATTAATTGACAGCGACTTATATTGTTGCTTGGGTTCGAATGGTCTCTTAATTTAACACCATAAAGCAGTGGTGCCAAATCTAATTTCTCTCTCAGTACCTCGCGGATACAATGATTATTCCTGACCCTAGAGAATCTTATGCTTACTCTTGCTAAAATTATAAATACTCAACTCTTGCCAATAATTAAAAAAGTAAAAAGTGTATTTAAATCCAAATGATAAGTATATGAAAGAAAATCCACTTTTTGATCATTTACCCCCATAAATATAATAAGATAAAAAAAATAGTCTAAAAATAGAAAATTATGAAAAATTAGGATGGTAATTTTAAGGGGAAATACAAACCCCCTCAATGTTTAAACCCATGGTTCAAAGTCACGGTCTCGGTCGCCGACTCGACGGGTACTGAGACGGACCGGTCGCGGCAACTCAGATCGGTCTCGAGCGATACGCACAAAATGCTAAATAGAAAGCTCAAAAAATTATAAAAAAATCACCACAAATCATAAAAAATGTAAACATCAAAATTCATGTATCACATGTCCAAAATAAATTTGTTTTGTGGGGATACTTGGGAATATATAATGATTTGAGGGAAAATTTTGAAATATGAAAGATTTGAGGGGTAAATATGAGAAAACCCAAAAATTAAAAAAAGAAAAAAAAGAAAAAGATAAAAGGACTGAGAGATCGGGTGAGAGGGGAGAGAGACTCTGTCTCCCCCTCCCTCCAATCTCTCTCTGTCCTCTCTCTCCCCCTCCCTCCCTCCCTCCCTCCGCTCGAGGCGACGATGAGGGAACCCTGGTGGCGGTGGGCTAGAGGCGGCGACGTCAGATGAGAGAGAGAGGAGAGATCGGTTGAGAAAGTGAGGGAGAGATAGAGAGAAAGACTTACTTGTGTACGATGTGGAGGCGGTCGAACAGCAGGGTTGGATATAAGTCCTAGATTTTTTTTTCCTTTTTTGCAAGTCAGACTTGGGCCCGACTCAGGCCCTACTAGGCTTTGACTTGGGAGTCTCAGTCCTCACTCGGTCAAATCGGCCGAGTCTCACCGAGTTGTCTCGCAACTCAGCCGATTCGGCCGAGTCATGCAATTTTCACCAAATATATTGACTCGCGTCTCATCATCGGATCGGGGTTGGCCGTTTCGGAGACGGAGTCAAAAGCGACTCGGCCAACACTTTGAACCATGTTTAAACCACCTTTAGCAATTCCCCCTAACATTTCATTGACTCCCTCCGGCCCCACCGCCGTCAATTCCTTAACTTTTGTTAAAAACTGAATTGTCTAATTATTCAAATGCCCTTATTCATTATATAATAACTCAGAATCCTTCTTCCTCAAACTAAAACCCAGTCATCTCTCTCCCCTCTGTGTACAAAAGCTCTACAGTCACTGCCTTTTCCATTGTCTCATCATACACCTCCTTTCTTAAAATTTAATTTCTGACATACTGATTCCTCAAATTTTTCTTCCTTTCCATGGAAATCCCATCTTTTCAAAGTCCCATATTGTACTCAAATCTCATTTTCATCTTACAAAAGACCCACCTAATGAATACATTTCTTATTGGAATAAAAGAAATGAAAGCAAATCCACGATTGATGCTTGATTAAAGTTAAATCTAATTATTTCACAAGCTTTATATTGATGAATTATTTTTAGTTTGACCATATTTACACTTTAGGTTATGTTTGGTTTGAGGGTGAGAGAAAGAAAAAGAAAATGAAAGAGAAAGAAAAGAAAGGAAAAATAGATTCTTCTTCTTAACGTTTGGTTACTAGAAAAATTAAAAAGAAAATTGCAAAAAAATTGACTGAAAAACAATTGCTTAAGAAAGTAATGGATCAAAGGAACAGAGTTGTGAACCTAAACCACTGAAATCATGACTAAGAATAAAGCGAGGCAATTTCATCGAATGGTTTTGTGTGAAATCCAATTATTCCCAATAAATTTTCACAATTTTCGGCAAACCCTAGCGACCACGAATTGATTCCAGAGCTCTCTTATAATCAAATCTTGTAATTCTTGACAAATCTTTGACCTCGTCATCCTGGCAACCTTGTTAATCAAATTTTGCAACTTCTTACCAACTCTGGCTATCTCAAACTGATACCAAAAATCTCGGATCAAAGTTTACAGTTTTGAACAATTCCAATGACATTGAACTGACCCCAGTGATCTCGGATCAAACCATGTGATTTTGAATATATGTCGACGACCTCATCTTATTCTAGCAATCTCAAATCAAACCCTGAATTTTTCATCAAAGTCTAATGATCACTTCAAACTAATTCAGCTATGTCGAATCAAATTTTACAATTTTTGTCAGATTCCAATGACCACAAATCCCATGATTTGAAATACGGTCCCAATGGAGAACATAGATACCTTTTTGTTGAGATTAGATATGCTTCCACGAGGTTCAAGGATCATTCACCAAAATCCGCCAGTCGAGAGAACAAGTAGTTTGTCGTCAAGCAGTGTTGAGGATGGAGCAGATGTGGGCCAAAATATTCTTGAGTTTGGGTGTGGGGGGGAGAGAGAGAAATTGGGTTTTGATTTGGGGAAAAGAAATTGGGTTTTGAGGAAGAAGAAGAGGCTCAAAATGTTTTTAGATCGAAGATGACAATTCGGTAAATTAACAAATCAATTTTAATAGAAGTTAAGGATTTGACGGTGAAAGGGGGAAGTCAACAAAATGAAACATTAGAAGTAAGGTGGTCCAAATGTTATGGAGATTTTTTGCATATTTCCCTAATTTTAATTATCAACTTTCAACATATGTAATGCTCTAAATAGTACTTTTTATAAAATAATTATATACCCATCACTATTATTTAGATTGCATCAACTGCTCTACTATACATCCTAAAATACAACTTTTTTATACAATATTTGTTGAATCTTGATCAAATCTCAATCAATTATTCAAAAAAAACATGTCAAAACATTGCTAATCATTTAAAAAAAAATCTAAATTTTTTTTACTTTTTCTTTAAACCTTTTTAAGTGTGATCAATATGTCCAAGACAAAACAACCGATATTGACGGCATTCACGACACTAATACTATAAACCATTGGCCAATACCGATACCGATACCGGTACCGACAACCATACAAAGATTTCAAACTTTGACAATTACCTTTTTTTACTTGTAAGAAAGAAGTTTGTGATGACTAAAGACGCTATTGGGCGTCGATGCAATTGGTGATAGATTTTCTTATTTTAACTGATCATCAAGAATGAGGAGAGACCATTCCAGCTGTTTTAAGCTTTATGGTCTGATTCCAATAAATTTCAATGTACATGTCTTATGCTGTGCATTGCTCGAGTGTTGATGTTGTTCATGAGGAAAAAGAAACCTATGCACAACATGAGTCTTACTTATTCTATGGATAACAAGTAGCAATCTGTTCAAGATACCAATCAGGCTTTTCCTGTATAGTACCTATTGCGTTATATTTTTTTTCATATTAGTAGATGAAGTAATCTGGTTCCAACTGCCCTCACTTTATTTTCAACTTAAAGATTGAAAAGCATTAGTTTTTTTTTCTTCCTAAGGGAAATGAAAAGCATTAGTTTATATTTCTTAAGGTAAACAGAAAATCTTTTAGCATGCGGATATGGTTTTTGTGTGATGGCCATAATGAAGTCATGATCCTCTGCATGACGTGTAATTTCACTTACTTTAATGTATAAGCAGAATAGATCAATACCTCATAATACAAATAGAATAATGAAAACTAAAGACATACCAATGACGTTGACGAAGTGCATGCAAGCCGAGCTTGTCAGTGATTTCAGAAATGCTCATTGCATTGGGAAGATCCTGCTTATTGGCAAATACAAGCAATGTTGCCCCTTGCAGTTCAACCTGCAACAGCAAAGGAGAAACTATTTAGTTGTAATATTGCACCTCCCTCTATCATAATTTTAAACATACCTATATGGAATGCATAAGCAGACATTATACAGAAGACAACATCAGCCTTTGTCCTAAATGTTTGGAGTTAGCTGCATGAAACCTTATTCTTGGTTCGATTTAGTAAGAGACATCTCTTTCTGTCACGCAGGCACTACGAAAAATAATATGTTACACTTGAACTATTATGAATGACAGTAATGTAAATGGTGGAACCTTAAAATTACACATCCAATAAGGCACAAAACAAATAGTAATTTTAATTGACCCGGCGTGGCATGATGTTTTGGAGTCAGTTAAAGCAGACAAGCTCCCGTCACCTTGGCCTTTTATCAAATAGGTTGCACAGGGTAGGTGGGGGAGGGCTGGCACCTTATAATTTGTGTGCATGTCTGTGTTTCACTGCATTCTTTTATTCCTTGTTTTTCTTTGGAATTGCAATATAATAATATCAATTCATATAGAAGAATTCTCTCTTTCTCAGTTTGTTTTGTTGCTTTCTTTCTTTGGCATCGGATTGTAATAACATTGATTAATATAGAATAACTCCATCCCCCCCCCCCCCCCCCCGCTTCTGTGTGGTATGTGCGTGTGTGATGCCATAGAGAGCCATGGTTTTCTGTCTGGCATATTCTATACAGAGTTGTAACCTGGGCTTGTCCCAAATGGTTCTTTCCGATCTAGCACTAGTATGGCCTAAGAACAATGTTCTGTGCAGGGTTCTAACCTTGGCTTGTGCCACTCTCTCTCTCTCTCTCTCTCTCTCTCTCTCTCTCTCTCTCTCTCTCTCTCTCTAACCTTGGCTTGTGCTACTTTCGTGGTTTAAGGATAAGAGAGCTGGGTAGAGTCCTGAATCATAAAAAATCATTTTTCACAAGGCAGAATCCAGTCAACTGGGGACTCAAATTCCTATTTATATAACTAGGGATTTCCAAGTTAGATTATGTTTTTTAAAATTTACAATAGTTTTATAGAGGAATAAAGTAACATGGTTGTATGGTTACACTATTAGAGAAGCAGATTCCCAATCATTAATATATGACGCATAATGACTTCAGAACAACTGCTATAAAGTGGCTTATGATGAAATCCGACAGGATTGATTTGAGAATGTTGGGTTGGGGGGAATTGTAAATACCATCCGCTGGATCAGAGAAGGAACCCCATCTACTGTTAGCCCAAAGGCTCTTCACCTTAGTTTTGATTATGACTAACTTATGAAGTTAAGTTACTAATGATCTTGTGTTTATTAAATTTCAGTTATTGATCAAGATCTTAGTAGGTGTTTAACTTCAACAAAGAATTCAAAGTCAAATTTTGAAACTATCACGTGTTGATTCAAGAGCTCGCGCTTCAAGATCGCATCTAAAACTCAAGAGGAGTCAAACTCATCTGGATCAAGTTTAGATCGAGTCGTCTTGGAGAAGAAGATTTACAAGAAGACTTCGATTTAGCTTTGTTTAGTTTTGTTTAGATCTTGTGTAAGAATAGTTAGGTTTGATATGCTAAGTGTACACACACAAGTTCAAAAGTTTTGGTTTCAGTTTAACCGCTTAGTTTTTGAGTTTATTGAGTTTCAAGAATTATCTTTCGGTTTCATGAATAGATAGAATCAATACAAGTTTACATGGTTTATATGTATGTTGATTTCATCCATGTGCATTTATACTTTATATGTTTAGAAAAACTTATTTTGATGTATCTAGTTCATGATTTTAAGTTTTATTTTTATCAAAACTTAGTTTGGGACTTATTGTCAAAAACAAAGATATATCATTTATATCTGTATTGGATTCTATCCATGCACACTATGCTTTAAATGTATTTTAATATCTTATTTTTGTATTTATACAAGTTTTGGAGAAAACAAATTTTCATTTCAAAATCTAAGTTTTAGAAAATATAGATTTTGTTTAAAGCTTAAATTTCTATGCCTCAAAAATAGTTCAAATTATTTGTAATATGACTTGATTTTTGATCAAACATATTTGTACATCATATATTTATATAAACTTATTTTTGTGGATTTTATGAGATTTTATGAAAATTTATAGGTATTTTCAAGACCACATTTTCAATCCTATAAACCCTGTTTTTGGGCTACTAATGGTCAACTGACCGGTCGACCGAAGCCAAGTTTGGTCGACCGACGTGCACAGGATTTAGCGGTCAACCAATACATGACTTGTTCTCTAGATTTAGCCCTGGTCGACCGACCCAGAGAGGGGGTTCTCTGGTTTTTGTCACGGTCGACCGATAGGCTGTGCCTTGGGGGCGGTCGACTGAGCGTTCGAGCAATAACCCCAATGGTCGAAAATTCGATCGTTCGTTGGTCGACCGGGCGGTCGACCGACATGCCTTCTGGCCTGTTTTGAGCCCCAACGGTTATATTCTGGATCCCTTATAAATTGGGGTCCATGAGACCAGTTTTAGATAAGATTTTTAAGAGTCAAATTTCTCATCTTCTCTAGTGTTTTCAGCAAGTTTTTGAAAGAAATTTTTGTGCCAAAACTCTTATCCTTGATTTGTTTCAAAGTTTTGAAAATTAAATAAAACAAAGTTTTAGAAAATCAAGTTTAGAGTTTCAATTCTTCATCTATCAAGAGTTTTTCCCAAGTGTTTTTCTTTGTATTTTTCTAAAATATTACAACTTGTGTTTTTCTATTCACTTCAAATCTATCCTTTAGGATCTTGTATTGTGAGAATACTGTTTGTGATCTCTTTAAATCACCAAGTGTTATTTGTGATCTTTGTGATCACCAAGTTGTAATCTTTTTTCTTTATTTTATGCTTAGGTTTTGTGCCTTCCTCTTGTGTAGAGGAGTGAGAGTTGGAGTTGTGTATTTCGGCTTCATTTGTAATTCCTTAGTGGAGATCTCTTTATGAAAGATCCTATAGTGGATAGTTGAAATCCTTCTGTGTGAAGAGGGGACGTAGAGTAGTAGCTCGAATCTCGAAACATATTCTTGTTTTGTGTTTGATCTTCTATCGCTCAACTCTCTACTCTTTCTATCTTGCATTGTCTTTATTGATATATCTTATATGCTTGATATTGTATGTGTGCGCACACTTGTGTTCAATCAAGAGAGCTATTAAAATACCTCAACTCATAATTCAGAGGAATCGTGAGGAGTAGTTCTAGAGCCCTTCACGGAAAATTCAGACACACTCTTGGTTACACGTTGTGCGTTTGCAATTAAGTTTTAATTCCGCATTATTTGTCTTAAATTAACACTACACCTATTTACCCCCCTCTAGGTGTACTTTCAATTGGTATCAGAGCTAGTGCTCCTGATATTCGGTTTAACCACTTAGGAGTGAGATCCTCATTTGCTAATTTAGTATTTATTTTGCACACATACATTTTGCACTTATGAATTATCTTGCACCTCTCATGTATGATGTTTCCAACATTGACATGTGAAAATTTAAGATAAGTGTTTACTTCAAAGCCCTAAGATTGCATGTCTATCTTGCTACTACCAAGAAATTTTATCTTGGTAATGACAAGTATTTAGAGGCTAATACACAAGCCATAGATGCATTAAAACACATACTTAGCAAAAAATATTTTTCTTTAATTTCTCGTTGTGATTCTGGTTTTGCAGTGTGGAACCTTTGACCTCTCCCAAGGAACAAATTCAACACATTTTGAAGAGAGAACTAAGATGAGATGAGTCCAACCAAGTTTGCTTCATAGTCCAAGGGAATAACTCCCTTGAGGTAATTTCGGATACTCATCTGGATGATTATGCTAGCTCTTCAAATAATCATGATAGTAGTATGGATGCCCATGCTTTAAATGAAGAGCTTTTCATGTTTTCTGAAAACTTGTAGAAAAATATAAACTTTTGAAATAGAAGAGTTTTGAATTAAAAGAAAAGAATAAAAATTTGTTTTCAAAACCTAATATGGTTTTACAAGAAAAGGTTAAGGTTTCCAATGAAAGAGACTCATTGAAAACCCAACTTGATCTTGTTTTAAAAGAAAATGAGATTTTGAAAAATAAAAATAATTTTGTTCATGTTTTGAAGAAAAATGGTGTTTTGTCTTAAAACTTGATTTTGTTTTAAAAGAAAATGATTCCTTGGAAAATAAAATTGTGTTGATTACCAAGTAATTAGATTGTATTTCAAAATAAAAGGATTCTTTGAAAAACGCTTTGGTTCAAAAAGAAAAGATTTCTATTCCTATTTTCAAAGTGAAAAAGAATTTTGTTTCTATTGCTTACTCCACTTCTTTTTCCACTATTGATAATGATATTCATGCTTTGAAAAAGAGTGTAGATTGTTTAAGCTCCATTTTGAGCCAATGTGTCATGAACCACACAAGATTAGAATCTATGTTTCGGAAGAAATATGCTTCACATATTCATACACATAAATCACGGCATACACATGCTCATCAGCTCACACACAAGATTCTATGTATGCTAATGTGTACACTTATACATATTGTGATCGTACATGCCACCTTGCAAAATTTTGTTATGATAGATTAAATACTTTGAATTCTGCAAATAAAAATGTTTAGGTTAGAAAATGTGCTAACTCCTGAGGACCCAAAAAAGTTTGGGTATCAAGATCTACCCTTATTGTATTTAATATAGGTGTGGGCTCTTACAAGACGTGAGAGTTTTGGTGTCTTGGTGGTGAATGCATTTGAGCTCAATAGACATAACTTGAGATGCATCGCTATCAAAAAAGTTTTGATGGGAGGACCTTCATGTTTTAAAGAAATAGAGACTAGCCCTACCGGTATTGGTAACTATCTCTATCCTCCTCATTTTGTTTATATGCTTTCATATTTACATATCTTGATTTTTCAAGTTTTTTATATTTAAATGCAATATTTATTACGCATGTGATATACATAAATAGTATTTGAGATACACCCATGTTTATATGTATTCATATTTATGTGTTTTCACTATTATTTAGCTATGTATGCATATCCTTTTGTAATGGCACTTGCATTTATGATAATGATCATATTTGTTTATTTATCATGTTTTGATGTTTATATGCGTATCATGTTTTGATTACATGTTAGATATAATTTTCATGAAAACTTGTATTTATACTTATACAAGTTGTGAGTTACACTTAATTATTATGTTTGGGTGCTTTATTGCTCATGTATACTCATTAAATGTATTTGCATAACCTAGCATTGATGATTCTTTCATTTACACTTGTATTCTCTATTTTGTACATATTTTTGTTTTTAGATTCATGTATATATAAATTTTGTCAAAACTATTAGATATACATGTTCTATCCTTGAGTCCCATGCCTTTTGTGTTATATTCTCGTTTATGGACTCAATTCATGTTTTGAGATAAATATGCATGCTTTAGTTTTGACAATACATACATATGCCTTGAAGTTTAGTTTTACTGATTTCATGTTTATAAAAAAAGAATGCATTTATTTTGATTGAGCTTCATAGTTTTATCTTCATGTATATGTTCCTTACATAATCTTTGTACACTCTATATCTTGTTTAATCATGATTTTAAATTCATGAGAATCTTTGTGCTTCATAGTTATTCTCGAGTGTCAATTTTCGTATAGGTAGCATACTTTTATGAAATATATATTTGTTTTATTTCTTACTTGAAGAATTTCGTACTAGTTTTCAAAATTTTCTTAAAACTAGTTTTGTATTCTTCAATTGGTAGAGTTTTTAACTTATAATATATTATTTTTGAAACATTATTTTTGAAAACTTATACCCTAAAAGGGCGGTTGGTTGGGCGATCATACCTTGTATGCTCTTTGATGAAAATATCTTTCAAACATGTGAATGAAAGGGTGGATGTTATGAGTTATACATGATTTTAATGATATTTCATTTTTGTATACTTATGTTTTCTATATATGTATGCATCATATTTCAAATTGGTATTTAAATTGATCATATATACATATAGATATTTTCTTGTTATAAAACATATATGACCATACATGTTTTTAACATAAATTGATTTCATGCTAAGCTTGATTCATATTCTTAATGATAATTGGTATCTTACAAGCTTATTGGTATCTCATAAAGGGAGAGAAAAATTCTTGATTTATCTTTCAATTTCATTTATTTTCAAGTTGTATCTTACTTTCACTCCTTATAAAGAAAAATATTTTGTTTTGAAAAATGCTAACATTTTCAATATTAGTATTAATAACCTTCAATTGGTATTATTCTCAAATTGGTATTTATATTGCGAAATAATTTTAGCATTTGCCTAAAAAGTTTTGGTTTAAAATTAAATTGTGGTATCATTTCTTTCTATTGGTATCAATTGGTAAAAATTTTATTTCTCTTTCAATTGGTTTCTTTTAATTGATATAAAAATAGTTTTTATTGGTATCAAAATTTGTTTTGATTTGTATTCCCATATGCAAGGGGAGCTTAACATCTCCTTTACATATAAAAACTCTCGATTTTTTAAATTGGTCTTTTGCTCCTTTGTCAATGATTGACAAAAAGGAGGAGAAAGATTAGTTTATATATGCATGTTGTTTTTAATTATGCATATATGTTTCTGTATGTCGTTTATATATGTATATTTTTCTTATTGTTATGCATATATACATGTGTTTTTGTTTATGAGCTTCATTGAATATCTTTGGTATCTGAGTTATATTGAATATCTTCATGTTTTATGCTATGCATGAGTTAAGAGGGAACTTCTATGAAGCTTATATTTAATTCATGCATATATAACCTTATAAGTTTTATCATCATCAAAAAAGGGGAAGATTGTTAGCCCAAAGGCCCTTCACTATACTTTTAATGATGACTAACTTATGAAGTTAAGTTACTAATGATCTTATTTTTATTAAGTTTTAGTTATTGATCAAGATCTTAGTAGGTATTTAGCTTCAACAAAGAATTCAAAATCAAGTTTTAAAGTTATCACGTGTTGCTTCAAGAGCTCGCGCTTCAAGATCGCATCTAGAACTCAAGAGGAGTCAAGCTCATTTAGATCAAGTTTGGATCGAGTCGTCTTGGAGAAGATCTACAAGAAAATTTCGGTTTAGATTTATTTAGTTTTGTTTACATCTTGTGTAAGAATAACTTAGTTTTGAAATGCTCAAGTGTACACAAACACATAAGTTCAAAAGTTTTTTAGTTTAACTGCTTTGATTTTGAGTTTATTGAGTTTCAAGAATATATCTTTCAGTTTCATGAATAGATAGAATCAAAACAATTTTACATGGTTTATATGTATGTTGAATTTCATCCATATGCATTTATACTTCATATGTTTAGAAAAACTTATTTTGATGTATCTAGTTCATAATTTTAAGTTTTGTTTTTATCAAAACTTAGTTTGAAACTTATTGTCAAAAACAAAAATATATCATTTATATGTGTATTGAATTTTATCCATACACACTATGCTTCAAATATGTTTCAATCTTGTTTTTGTATTTATAAAAGTTTTGGAGAAAACGAATTTCCATTTCAAAATCTAAGTTTTGAAATATAGATTTTATTTAAAACTTAAATTTCTATGACTCAAAAATAGTTCAAATTGTTTGTAATATGACTTGATCTTTGATCAAATATATTTGTACTTCAAATATTTACATGAACTTATTTTTGTGGATTTTATGAGATTTTATGAGAATTTAAAGGTATTTTCAGGACCACATTTTCAATCCGATAAACCCTGATTTTGGGCTGCTAACGATCGACCGACCGATCGACCAAAGCCAAGTTCGATCGACCATTCGGTCAACCGACGTACACAGAAGTGCACAGGCTTTAGCGGCCGACCGTTCGGTCGACCGATCCAGAAGACTTGCTCTATGAATTTGACCCCGGTCGACCAACCCAGAGAGGGGGCTTTCTGGTTTTGCCATGGTTAACCGAGCGGTCGACCGATAGGCTGTGCCTTGGGGGCGGTCGACCGAGCGATCGAGCTGTAACGCAACGGTTAAAAATTTGACCATTGGCCGATCGATCGGGCGGTCGACCGACAGCCATTCTGTCCTGGTTCTAAGCCCCAACGGCTATATTCTGGATCTCCAATAAATTGGGGTTCTTGAGGCCAGTTTTAGATAAGATTTTCAAGAGTCAAATTTCGCATCTTCTCTAGTGTTTTCAGCAAGTTTTTGAAAGAAATTTTTTGTGCCATAATCTTATCTTTTATTTATTTCAAAGTTTTTGAAAAATTAAAGAAAACAAAGTTTTGGGAAACCAAGTTTAGATTTTTCAATTCTTCATCTATCAAGAGTTTTTCCTAAGAGTTTTTCATTGTGTTTTCTTTTCAAAAATTTTGTTTTGCTCACATACTTGATTTATTCACTTTAAATCTATCCTTTAGGATCTTGTATTGTGAGAAAATTGTTTGTGATCTTTTTAGATTGTTTGTGATCTTTGTGATCACCAAGTTGTAATCTTTTTTTTGCTTTATGATTAGGCTTTGTGCCTTTCTCTTATGTAGAGGAGTGAGAGTTGGAGTTGTGTACTCTAGTTTGTATTTAATTCCTCAGTGATGGTCCCTTTGTGGAAGATCCTATAGTGGATGTTGAAATCCTTCTATGTGAAGGCGGGGATGTAAAGTAGTTGCTCGAACCTCGAAACATATCCTTGTGTTTGTATTTGGCCTTCTATCTCTCAACTCTCTGCTCTTTATATATTTTATTGTCTTTATTATCATATCTTATATGCTTGATATTATATGTGTGCTCACACTTGTGTTCAATCAAGAGAGCTATTAAAAATCTCAACTCATAACTTAGAGGAATCGTGAGGAGTAGTTTCAGAGCCTTTCACGGAAAATTCGAACTCACTATTGGTTACACGTTGTGTGTTTACAATTAAGTTTTTAATTTCGCATTATTTGTCTTAGATTAACACTACACCTATTCACCCCCCTAGGTGTACTTTCATCTACTGGATCAGAGAAAGAACTCCAGAAAGGAAAGATGGAGACAGGATCTTTGCACCACATGAGAGGATTTGTAAGAGAAATGATCATTGGAATCTAGAATAATATCACTTTGGTGGAAGACAGAGGCTATTAGCTAAAAAGGAGTGCATTTGGATAACCTGTAGATTGATAACTTAAGGATATTAACTGAAACCGAACGAATTTATTTTTCTGGAAGAGAAAACTCTATCGGGAACAATAGATTGTCACAAATTCATCTAATCTAGAAATATCATTTCATTAAGCTCTTTTGTCCTAAACCTGAATGCATTTTCCGATTGCAAAACTCATTATCTTTCATTTTCTGCAATATATTCGGATGATGCTCTCGGTTGCATATGGTTAAATTACCTAAATAAAAAGGCAAAGCCTTCTCCCTCCCAGTTGGCCAATAAGTTTTTCCAGGCTGGGCTCTCTTTCCCCAAAATTTCCATGTCTAGGAATATAGCATCGGCTCGTATATAAAGGATGTTATATTATAAAGAGCTTCACTGGAACTTGGTCCATACTACTTTGAATGTTCTTGATGAAGCTTTGACAACTTTGACTTCTGCTCCATACCGATATAATTGGACAAGCAAAAGGCTTGAAATATGATGGTTATGATAGAAGGTTCATGTCACAATTTGTATCATTTATTTATTTATAGAGGAAGAATTACATTCTTAAGGAGTTATGTCATGTGGTTATTGGGCATGGTTATCATATTGGGTTTTGAGGCTATTAATATCGGCTTGTATTGATGGCGATACTACAGATATGGCTAATTTTGACAATATTGATGGCCGATATTGATGACATTGATACTCAAAACCATTGGCTATAACTGATATGAAACTGTGACTTTTAACAATGTTTATTGTATTTTCCTCGTGATTGCATTGACTATGCAAGAACCATTTGGTCTCTACACGTATGTCTTGCTAAAATTGCTATGCCCCAGTCTCAGAATAACTAGGTGTTCCAGAAAAAACACCTCTTTGATTTTTATTTGCCTTCTCAGTTTCAAGTGCTAAAACCAGAACTGTAATATCCACTAGTACCATTCTAGTTTAACTTTCTTGATCATGAACCGTTAGATATTCTTGTAACAGTAATGGGGAGTGGTCTTGTGTTTCTAGAAGCCATTTAGTTAAAAAATCATGAATTTGATGTCCCTTAAAACAAGGACTTTGTTTGAGGAAATAGTGACAATATGAACACATTAATAACCTAATATGAGGAACACATTTATAACATATACTAGTTAGCCAACAATTAGCTTACACCATGAGAAATGTGTTAAAATTTACCATATTTTTGTCTATAAAAGAAGTGATGGGGGAATCAAACGGTTCAGATTTATTGAATTTAAGATTTTATTTAAATTTAATTTGGGTAGATTTAGTTGAGATTTAGGATTTATTTGAATTAGATTAGGGTAGATTTGATTTTATCAATAATTGCACGAATCGTGCACGTATTGTAGGCTATATATATAGTCATGTATTGAATTTTGAAGTTGATGATGAATTCATTAATATTCTGTTTACCTATAGAAATTTGTATTGTTTTAGTTTGATCTCATGGATTGAATCGAATCAGGCGGTGAAGCCAAGATCCGGGTTGCGATTCATTATCATATTATTTATCCCAAATCCTTATTCTTCCCTAATTCCACCAAAATCCCCACCACAAACCCTAAGGTCCCCTCTGTCCCACATCAACAAGACCTATATGAAATAAGTAATTGTCTTAGGTTTGGTTCGTGTCTCCAATACCACCAATCCTGCTGTACCAATATTTTCGGAGATTTTGGGAAAGATTCACTTTTCTTCTTTTATCATGAGTAAATACTCTGCTCAAAATATGGCTTTGGCCCCTTAAGAAAACTATTAATTTTACTTGTCTAAATATTTTTAAATTGATAGGAGTACACAAATCATTGATCAGCAAAAAAGAAAAAAAAGTACATAAAACGCTCAATGTTTAATTAGCTCAACGCACATAGTTAGCTGATAACAATTAAGCTTTTAGGTAAAGCGGTTCCCTCACATGGTACGAGAGCACCAGCTTTCAATAGGTCTTGGGTTCAAAACCACATTAATGTCAATTTGAAAAATATATTCCATTAACCCCATTAATTCTACCTTCCAAAGTGAGTTTAGTTGGAGGAGCCTTTCTACGTGGCTGGAAGGTCCATGTGAAGGGAACATGAAATGTTAAATTAGCTTGACATACATTATTAGCCACAACCCGAGTGCTTAAGCTTCGTATAAAGTGGTTTACTAACAATAAGAAAGATGAAAAATATTCTCAATAAATGGTTTTGCAAAAGCCACTCAAATTGTCTTATAGGGAATAGAGGAACTATGGCAAATATTGTAGTAATATGTAATCAGTTTATGTACTTTGCCCATATTTCTATGACTTAAACTAAAAGACTTCCAGTTTCATACTATCATAATCAAAATCATTCTAAAATGGGTATATTAAACTTATTAAACTAAGGGTGTGTTTGGTACATGAAATGCAAATTCCCCTGTGGCATTACATTCCCAGAAATATCATTTCCTGCATTAAATTCTGGGGAAATATGAGTGTTCTTGAGAATCTAACATTCTTATGTTTGGTACACTGTAAAAGTTCTCAGGAATTTGATATTCATAAGAATACTATTTATAAATTATTTATGTGAAAACAAGCAATATCTAAAAACAACATCAACATCTTGATAGCAGCAAAATCAATTAATTTAAAACATTAAACATATCTCACATAAATAAACAAGTAATTGTGTCGCCATTTAGCTAAGTATTTCACAACATAAATCGATAAATTTAAAAATTTGCAAAGGTTCATAAATTGTTTTTGGCAATGAAACATAAACTCTAAAAACCCTATGAGGGGACATCATACCGACTTCTCTTCGTACCTATCAGCATTGTCGCCGTAGTATTGCATCGATCCACATTTGATTTTAGTTTTGAGATGTGCTTGACATTTCGATTTTACTGGACAACTGGTCCACGTGTCATAGTTGTGTTTGGTTTTTGTTTGAGTCCATTTGGACTTCGTTTGGGTCATCATTTAGGGCTGAGATAGAATCTACTTGGTCATGTTTGTTTCAAGCATTATATTTATTTTTGTTGCTTTTTGTTTAGTCCCACATCAAAAGTGGGTTGAGTTTTGTAGTCAAGTGAGGCCTACTTAATGGGGCCCAATTCAATGAATAAAGGAATAAAGATTTAGTATCATGTTTTGATATTGGTTTGATTTAATTGATTGAATCAACAGATGATGAACCCTAAAACCTAGTTAGGATTCGTGTTCATATCCTCAATCCAAATTTTAAACTTTGATCTCACATCAATTTTTGATATTATAACTAAATTTCATTTCTTTTTATTATAATTTTTTTCCAAAACCCTAGCTTTCTCCCTCTTTCCAAAATCCTAGTCGTTCTCAATCCCCGTACTTTTCTTAGTTCCATTCCAAAAAAAGGAACTGAAACCCTAGATCAAATAAGATCAAAAAAATTATTGTTCATCGTCTTCTCCCCCACCCTCCAAAAACCCTAACTGTAATCCACTCAGCCACCGCTTTCCCCCCTCCCCTCCAGCCGCCGCCTTCCCCCGCCATCGACAGCAGCCCTCTACCTTGGCTTCACAACCTCACCGACGAGATCTCAACCACCATCTCCCCCTCCACCGCCAGCAACAGAACACCCGTCGTCGCCTTATCTGTGTTGCCACGAGGACCGTCGATGTCGCCGTCACCTCGTGCACGCCCAGATCCCTTCATCTCCTCCCTCCACCCTAGCCGCTGTTGTTGATAACACCTTCTGCCTTCATCACCCTTGCAGATCTCGTCGTCCGACCTCGTCGACATCATCTACAGCAACAAACCACTGATCTTCCATGTCACCAAGTTCGCCGACGTCCCCGCCTCCCAAGACAACAGATCGTCAAAACTCGCTGGGCACAATATCCCGTAAAAAGGATACCAACAACGATCTTTCAATTAGCAAGAATTGCCTTATCATTTATTTATTTGGAACTTTATTCGTTGTATTTCTCTTTATTAAGTTATATTAGTTTAGAGAGTTGATTTTGTTATTTTTATAATTACTTGAGAGTTGATTTGTTAGTCTTTATTAATTAATTAGTTGGACCCTCTCTTATTAAAGGAAGTGATGTAATCATACTAGTTTGGCATTTTTTTTATTATGGACAATTGATGACTAAATTACTTTGAGTGCATTGCTTTGATTGAGAGTTCACAATCTTCTCGTCTAGAGTTTTATAATCTCTCTTATCCTCCAAATTCTTATGGCCAGAATTTGCTTGTTCACAAAGTCTCAAGAACCGTCTTCCTACTTTAAACCATAGTATAAACAAAATAGGTCCTAACAGATCATTAGTGTTGGTAAAGTGGAATTTTCATTCTTATTATTTGCTAACTAAATTTGTCTATAGTTTGAGAATATTCTTTGAAAAAGATTACATGAAGTTTTTCACGATTATCAGCTACCTAATTTCTCCCATCATAACAAGTTCTTCTGCTCAATCAATTTTTGGAGGTAATTTCTAATCAATTAAAAATATTAAAGCATCAAAACACTAACTTTACAAATCACATAGAATTTAAATCAACATAAAAAATATTTCTATACATGTTAAATATGACTTTAAGCTATCTACCTCCATGCCAGTAATAAAAAAATATCTAAAGAGAAAAGGTCGATTAGATGTATCATGCATGTGTTGGAATCTTAGGATGAACCACCAACCTCACTCAGCATGCGGTGTAATTCATCTCTGGCTTCCAAAATTCGCTCTCTATCATTGCTGTCTACTACAAATATAAGCCCTTGGGTATTCTGGAAGTAATGCCGCCACAATGGTCGAATCTGTTTCACATTTCAAAGTACAAGAATTAGATTTACTAACATTGATTATGACAAAATTAACTTTTTAATCAAGAAGACAAGTAAAATATAATCTATACGACATACATGCATACACCACATAAACTCCCTCTCTAAGGTTCAAAACTTATAGGAGAAAAATAATTTTTTCGATTAAGATTCTTTTACTCACTTTTCGCAGCTTAAGAATTATAGCAAAAAAACAATGGACATAGCCCGCAGGAAATAGTTCACTGACATTGTTTTAATGTCCCGAAATATCCCGACATGTTGTCCAACATGTCCTTTTGAGCCTTCAATGAGATGACATGAAGGTCGATATATCTTTAATTTTTTTCAAAGAAAGTCCCTGAAATGGGGGTTTATCTCTGATATTTTGCTCGCTTATCTCTGACATTATGTTTTGCACATGGTTATAAGTTTTGAGATTGTATATTTATCTATTTATTTACTCTTTATGTTTATTACTTATTAAACACTATTTTTTTATCCTTATTATATTGTTTGTTTAGTAGCATGAAATGAATGTATTCCTTTAAAACATTTACATTTAGGCTTACAATTTTATTAAGTCAATGCAATTAGAATATTTATATATATAAGATACATATATCTTTCACTCATTATAGCACCTATTGTTTACTTATGGTGTCCCAATGTGTTCCCCAATATACGCTATCTAACATGTCATCCTCTTGGCCGCCATGTTAGAGGGAAGTGGCCTGGTACGAAAATGCCAAGACTTATGGATCAGTAAGACTAGTGAAGCAATCTCCGAATATAATGCGAGTAAAATAAATATGAATTTTTGAAATGTTCAATACACAAGAAAGCTTCCCTCTTAAGAACCTAGTAACAAATAACACTGTGCAGGTTAAAAAATAAATGAAAAAAGTAAATGTGAAAATTACTTTTCTAAGATTAATCATGTCAACTATGTCATACTTTCTTGAAAGCTTAGAAAACATACCACTTAGGATCCATGTAGGAAGTAAAGAAGAGAAAAAGGAAACTAAAGTAAAACAAATTCACCTGCTCCCTCATTCATAACCTCCTTGTGTCCATTGACTTTTGCCAAATAACGACAAGCGAACAAAAGATGAAAATGGAAAAGGACTAAGTCTAATGTTTTAAGTTGGGTGAATTGCATGAAACAGCACTGCGTTTCATCTTGAGTAGAACTTCTAGCCCCTATGTTTGAAATTAGCACCCACTCCTTGTGGATGTAATAAAGTCTTAGCGGAGTTAACAATCCGATATTACAAATAGAAATATGTTAGCAACATGTGCATTGACCGAAACTTTAATTCCACAAATACCCCTCTAACCCTCTACTTATAGCATAAATGTTTCATCTTCTTCAACCCCATGAGCCCCTAAACCTGATAGAAATAATGTGATCTCTCTCTCTTTATACACACACACACACACTTGTGTCCTTCCAAAAGGATTTGAGCGTGAATCCTTCCAACTCAAATACAACCCTCCACATTCGAATACAAGATCCACGCCGTTGGAGTTGATCTATATTATTTCAAGTATCTATAAACTAAAAATCAAGTGTTTTAAATACTTTTTGTCTGTCCATCAAGCGACGCAAAATGGATGGCCGAAAATAGTGAGTTGGTTAGATTTATGTCTTTAGACATAAATTCTCGATCCGGCCATTCGATTATGATCTAAACATTTAAAAACTCCTACAAACTAATTTTTGTTAGATTTGAAATGTTCTACACCGTTAAATCAACCAACTCACTATTTAGGCCGTCCGTTTTTCTCCTACTTGATGCATGGGCAAAAAAAAAAACACTTGATTTTTGGTTTATAAATACTTGAAATAATATAGATCAACTTCAACGGAGTGGATCTTGTATTGGAATGTCAGATGTTGGTATTTGAGTGGGAAGGATTCAGCCTCAAATCCTTTTGGAATGACACAAGTCTATACATACATACATACATACATACATATATATATATATATATAATTGAAAGGTAAGTGATTTTATTAATAACTGAACAATAGTACAAAATTATACAATATGGTTGGGCTAGTCTGAGGATCTAATCTTGGATAATTATAGAGAGAGGAGAGGGCCATACCCGTCACCCGCTACTATAGCACACCAAGTAACATCCCAGATTGACCCAAAGCCAAAGAAATTTACATCAGTGCTATCAAAATTAACTAGACTACAAAGCATACTAAATTGGCACATGGATGGTGGTTGCTTGCATTTACTAGAACCCTTTCTGGAGCTAGACAACTCTCTCTCTCTCTCTCTCTCTCTCTCTCTATATATATATATATATATATATATATATATATTATATATATATATATATATATATATATATATATAACTCTCTGAGATAGAAATAATGTGCCCGATCCGCCGTAATTCTCTTTTGGTTCATGTAGCTTACCCCAAATACTTGGGACAAATGGCTTAGTTGTTGTTGTTGTTGTTGTTTGTCTGAGATGGAAACAATGTGAGCTCACTCTCACCTTATTTTATCTCTTAACTGATTTTTTTTATTTCAAGAAAGGAAAGAAGTCTACGACCCAATGTTTTAAAGTTTCTTTAACAACCCCCCCCCCCCCCGATAGTAGGGAAGAGGGCGGTTCTCTTTATTCTTATAGAATATAGTAATTTATAATTTTTTTTGTGTTCATATACAAACAAAAACTCAAAACATATATGTATCTACGTGTGTGTATATTACACTAATTAGAAAGAGAAAGGTTACTTCATAATTTAGTTATTGTAATCTAGGAAAGCATGCATTTCTTTCTTTATTTAATATTATTATCATCACTGTTTTTGGAAGAAACTTGTGTGTAATTTTAGATTAAGGAAACATTTTTTGCTCTGCCTATTATTTGATAATGAATTACATGGGCATGTATTGGACTCTCTGAATCTCTTGTTCTTGTTCTTGTTCTTGTTCTCATTCTATCCTGTCCTCCTTCACAAGCTAATCTGATGTAACAAAGGATCGCAATCACCTTCAATTCAAAGAAAAGAAAAACTAGGATTTTGAAAGAAAAAAAAAAGAGGGATTAGGGTTTAGAGATAGAACAAGATAGATTTGGCCTTTGTACCTCTTGCGCGGGCTTCACAACACCCCTTACACCATGAGTTTCACACCCCAATGCTCAAGAGCACCCTCAAGAGAATTTAACTGAAAAGCTTTTATTTCATCATTGTCTACTGAATAAAAGGTACTGAGGCCTATTATAGGCTTTACAAAAAGATAATACTCAGATATACAGATGTGGTACTAAAACACAATAAAAGCAACAATTAGACTCAAAATAAACTAAGGCAATTGAAGACAACTAGCACTAGTGTGATGACCCCATCATTTTTCCTAGGGTAGGAGAAACTCGATCCTATCGAGTGAGGTCTCCCCTCACGAAGCATCTCAATCGGGCCAAGGTAGTGACTGTGATAGCAACACTGATATACGTCCTGGCTGACCTAGGGTGGTGGAAGTGGAACTGGTTTCCATGATAGATCGAATGTGAAGGATGGTAGATCAAACCTATCACAGGTAACAATCAGATGTAAATCATTCATAATGAAAACTGAACTGACTGCACTTTGCATCATGACTAGCTTGATCTCCTGTGAGCTTGCCTTTTGTAGGAAGATGTGCAATGGGGTCGTAAACGTCAGGCGATCTCAAAGACAAGGGAAATATTATAGGTGCGACAAAGGCAATAACCACATGGTAGGCTCTGTAGGAAGATCTACAAGAGTCTCAATTGGAAGCTCTTCAACTTCTGACTCTAGTTCTGAGTCTTTGACATCTTTTAGCTCTGGCTCCTCAACATTGGGCTCACCATAATCTGCCTCAGATGCATAAATAAGGTGTGAAGCATACCGAGTATGAAAAAGATTTTGTAAGACTAACCAACATCGACAGTCGATATGGCTATCTTTTAACTACTCATAAGCTTCTCCATCCAATCTCATTTGAGCAAACCGATACTTCTGCTAAGATGTCAGGGAGAAATAACTGAAGAAATCTTCAAGATGATTTTTTTTCACTCCTCATATCCATAAGACCACTATAATCCCAAAAATGTAGGACAGTTGTGAACATATCCCTTTCTACTTCCTTTTCATCAGCATCAATATTTATATATCTACCACGACAGTAAAAAGCCATGAAGAAATTCAGCGCATAAGCTCAAGAATTACCCCCAAAGAATCATTGTCTACTGCACGAACATTAAGGCTCCAAATAGAGGCTTGTGGAGGTCAAACCAGCTATCCAACTGCTGTAAATTTTTTCCAGTAGCTCCGGAACTCAATCAGTAACCCAATGCTTCAGACGGAACTCGAATCATATTTAGAACGGGCAAGAAACGGGCTCTAGACTGAGACTGTGCAGGCTGCAGGAACAGCGCAGCTCAGATAGCCGCTAACGTCAGCTCGGAGCCGCTGACGTCAGCACGGCTCAGTGTCAACTCGACCTGAGCCGACGGCTCAGTGTCGGCTCGATCTGAGCGACGACTCCGTCTCTGGCTCGGCTTCAGCTCACCGAGCCACTGACGTCAGCAGGCTAGGAATAGTGAACAGATTTTTTTTATTTTGGTTTTCTGTTTTTTCTTCTTTCTTTTCATTCTTTCTTTCTTTTCTCTCTTTTGGGGGATGAATCTAGGGTTTATAAAAAAATTAAAGGGATTAGAGCCTAAGCTCTGATACCAAACTGATGTAACACAGGATCGTAATCACCTTCAATTCAAAGAAAAGGGAAAAACTAGGGTTTTGAAAAAGGGATTAAAGCTTAGAGATAGAACAAAATAGATTTGAGCTTCGCACTCCTTGTGGGAGCTTCACACCCCTTAAACTATGGGTTTCATACCCCAATACTCAAGAGCACCCTCAAAAGAATTTAACTAAAAAGTTTTTATTTAATCATTGTCTACTGAATAAAAAGAACTGAAGCCTATAAATAGGCTTTACAAAAAGACACTACTCGAATATAACTGATGTGGTACTAAAACATAATAAAAGTAACAATTAGACTCAAAATAAATAAGGCAATAGAAGACAACTAGAACTTTTGTGATGTTTCCATCATTAATAGTGTTTTTTTGTAAAACCTATAAATAGGCCTCAGTACTTTTTATTCAGTAGAAAATGATTAAATTATAACTTTCAGTTTAACGTTTCTTGAGTTTTGAGTTCTTGAGATTGGGGTGTGAAGCCCGTGGTGTAAGGGGTGTGAAGCCCGCGGTGTAAGGGGTATGAAGCCCAAATTTATCTGGTTCTTATATCTAAACCCTAATTTCTCTTTTCTATTTTCTTGTCAAAACTCTAATTCCCAATTTTTAGTTTGAAGGTGATTGTGATCTCCCATGTTACATTGATTGGTATCAGAGCTTCTGACTCCAATCACCTTCAATATTTTCTTCTCTATTTCAATCTCCTTCAAAGCCTAGATCTAAATCCCTAGATCTCTTCCAAAAAAAGTTTATCATAGCAAATTCCACCAAAATTGCTTCGAAAATCTCAGAAATTCACAATCATCATTATACATCTTCCTTCTTGAAAATTCAAAAAAAAATCCAAAATTTCCAATCCCTTTCATTTTCTCCCTCTTCTCCTCTTCATTAGAACCCCCATCATCAAACACCCGTCGCCTCCACCTTCTCCATCCCTCATCATTAACTCCACCATCGCCTCCTTCAAATAACATCACCGTCGTCCTTTCCTCCACCACCTCCCATCATTATCGCCACCTGCAGTCTCAAGAGCTCTCTGAGTCTTCAACCTCTAGCCCAGGACCTCGTCGTCCTGGCGATGCTGCTGCCGCGACACCGACTTTCATTGCCGACAAACTTCAACAACACCTTTGCCACTAATCCGATCTCATCGAGCACCGATCGCATGGATCCAGTGCCACTCAGATCCAGCGCCGCCTTCTCAGATCTCAGGAGCTTTTCGCCTCTCCTCTTCCCCTCGTGTTCTACCTTCCCTCCGGAGCCACTCGACGACGCCACGAGTCCCTGCCGATTAGACCGAGGCCTTGGCTGCATCACCAAACCACCCTCATCCAATCCACCACCGCCAAAGCTTGGTCTCCTCAGCCTCCTCCGCAAGATCTCCCCAGCTCTCCTCTTAGATATGTGCCACCATGACCTCCTCTGCAAGCTCCACCATCACACCCAATCAGATCGCTGTAATGCTTCGTCGTCATGCTGCGCAGCAATCAGAAAGCACCAGCCCTAGCTCGAGAGAGGGAGAGAAGGAGAGCAGTGAGTGGATTTTATTTGGGTGCTACTGGGTATGGTTTTGAAACCCGACCCAAATCTAATTAAGTTAGATTGTGGGTTAATGGTCAAACCCGCTAAGACCCGACCGGCGACAACCCGAATTTGACCGATGCCAGAGCTAACTTTCCAGCTGACGTCAGCGGCTCAGGCGCTAACGGCATTGGCTCATCCGAGCCGCCGGCACAAACCCGGCTCAGGCAAGCCGACCAAAAGCCAACCCAAGCCGACCACCAAGCCAACTGAGCTGCTCGCGTTGCAGCAGACATCATCAGCATGGTTGCTGATGTCAACGGCTTCCCTAAGCCACGATGTTCACTGCAGCAGCACAACAGCACTCCGAAGTCCGTTTCTCGCCCGTTCAGAGACTGATTCAAGTTTCGTCTAAAGCATTGGGTTCGTGACTGAATCCTGGAGCAGCTGAAGAGATTTCATAGCAGTTAGGTAACAGATTTAACCTCCGCAATCCTCTATTTGGAGCCTTATTGTTCTTGTTACAGAACAACAATGATTTTTGCGATAATTTCTGAGTTTCTTGCACTGAAATTTTGACTTTAACTCTATAAGATTTTACTTTTGTGGAAGTTATATAAATATTGATGCTAATGAGAAAGAAGTGGAACGGGATATATTTACGGCTTTCCCGCATCTTTGGGGTTCTAGAGATCGTTATGGATATGAGCAGTGGGAAAATCATCTTGAATATTTGTTCAGTTATTTCTCTTTGACATCTGAGCAGAAGTATCGATATGCCCAAATGAGACCGGTTGAAAAAGCTTATAGGTGGTTGGAAGATAGCCATATCGACTGTCGATGTTAGTTAGTCTTACAAGAGCTTCTTCGTGCTCAGTATGCACCACACTTTCTTTATGCATCTGAGGCAAACTACAGGGAGCATAATGTTGAGGAGCCAGAGCCAAAAGATGTCGAAGACTCAGAACCAGAGCCAAAATTGAAAGAGCCAAAGCCAGAAGTTGAAAAGCTTTCAATTAAGACTCTTATATATCTTCCTACAGAGCCTACCATGGGATTATTGTCTTTGTCGCCACCTATGATGTTTTCATTGTCCTTGAGATCGTCTGACGTTTACGACCTATTGCAAATCTTCCTACAGGAGGTAGGATCACAGGAGATCAAACTAGTCATAGTGCAAATTAAAGTCCGTTCAGTTTTCATTATGAATGATTCACATCTATCTGCTACATATAATAGGTTCAGCTACCATCGACTACAGTCGGTCTGTCATGGGAATCAATTCCACCTCCACCACATTGGTGTCGATGTGATGCACGAGTACTGTTACCACGACCACCACCTTGGCCCAATTGAGATGCTTCGTGAGGAGAGTTCTCACTCGATAGGGTCGAGTTTTTCTCACCCCGAAGGAAATGATGGGGACATCACACAAGTGCTAGTTATCTTCTATTGCCTTAGTTAATTTTGAGTGTAGTTGTTACTTTTAATGTGCTTTAGTACCACATATATCCGAGTAGTATTTTTTTTAAAATCCTATAAATAGACCTCAGTACCTTTTAACCAGTAAACAATGATTAAATTAAAACTTTACAGTATAAAATTTCTTGAGCTTTGATTTCTTGAGATTGGGGTGTGAAGCCCACGGTGCAAGAAGTGTAAAGTTCAAATTTATCTGGTTATTATCTCTTAACCCTAATTTCTCTTTTCTATTTTCTTGTCAAAACCCTAGTTCTCAATTTTTAGTTTGAAGATGATTGTGATCCTCCTGTGTTACATCATAATCACTTAGCAAAGTCTAGTTGATGTGTCCTGAGTACTTTCTATTTGGATTCAGATCACTTATAAAGCTAATTCATATTTATTTACATCTCTAGGTTTGTATGGGCAGGTTGCAACTCTCAACTCTAAAATTTTAAGTTAATAGCTTCTAACCACATTGTGAAAGAATTGTCAAATTTATAAATAGATTGTGGAAAGAAGGAAACATATAATATTATTGAATCTGGTACATATTTCATTTGATTGCCAAGTATCATTGATGACGAGGTTGTGAATTTTAGATCATGGTTTTGGCGTCCACCTTGCTAAAAAAATAGGAGTCAAATTGGACATGCTATAGAAAGTTTGAAGTTACCATGGGTTCAAACTGCACAAGTTTGGGTTACTTAAGGTTTTGGATTAGAATTTCATATATTCAATTTATACCAGCAGAAAGAATAAAACTTCCCTCGAATGCGCAACTTTTCTACAAGTTATTAATGTTTGTTTTCCTACACTTGTGTAGAAGTTAACTTGGTTTGCCTAGAACTACGTAGAAGTTAACTTCAGCAATAGATTACATATATTTGTATATTGGAACTCATGTATGTATTTCTTCTCTCTTTTATATGCCTCATCTTAAGAAGAAGAGCAATTGTTGCACAATTTTCTTAGGAGCTCTAGAGCAGCCAGCCTTCCATAGTCGTAGGAGACATTTTAAGGTTACCAGTTGCAGGGCACCAGAATACAAGTTGCATAATGATTTGTCTTGCAATAGATGATTAGCTATAATCAAATCACATGAATTAGCATGATTGAACAACTTTGAAACTCAGATTCTTGTTGGGGTTGGTAATCATAAAGCTATTACTCTGAATAACTTGGAGATACATCCACTTAGCTATGATCAATCTTTTATATTTTGCACTGATAGATGTCTATGCTTGTTAGAAGTGAATATATTTTGACTACTGTGTTTTGTTTATAAGAATATGTATGAGGTAATGGTTTGATTGGTTCTTCTGTTGCTTCCTGGAGGTCTTAATGGAGAAGTAGGAGGGCTAAAAATAATCTTCAAGTTAGAGTCAGCGCGGTGACAATAATTTTGATTTGAGAGATTCAGCAAGAGGTAGATGCTAGAATGTTTATTCTTTGCCTTAAATTGGATCATACTGAAATATTATTGCACAAATTATCTTTTTTATAATACATGCATTTGCTAAAAACATATATCTTCTATGAAGATCACAGTCTCTAATTTTAGATTTTATTCTCTTCTTCTATTAGTTGAATAAATATGGTGACGATAGTTTTGATTTGAGAGATTCAGCAAGAGATAGATGCTAGAATGTTTATTCTTTACCTTAAATTGGATCATACTGATATATTATTGCACAAATTATCTCTTTTATAATACGTCTATTTGCTAAAAAGATGCATTTTCTATAAAGACCGTATCAGATTTTAGATTTTATTCTCTTCTTCATTTCAGCACAGTTATCGCGATGAAGGACACAAGATGGGACTACAATGCCTTGAGAAAAGGGAGAGATGAACCACTTCGTTGAAAACTTTGTTTTGTAACTTTTTAAAACTTGTAACAAATTTAAATGTTAATGTGTTGGTTATATATATTTTTTGTTGTAACTCCTTATATTTTAGTTCTATGTTATTTGAATTGTTACGTATTATTCTTTATTCTATATATGTATTGTTTTTTAAAAAAACTGAATATAAAAAACTAATATGAGTAACATTCCACAAAGATTCTTCACAAGTAATGCATTATTTTTGTTGTTTTTAAATAAACATTCCCAACGGAAAAGCCTTGGGGATGTTATTTTTTAAAAAAGTAAAGCACCATTTCCCACAGATATTCCGTGGGTTATGTTAAATATAGAAAATTAATAAACAACATTCCCACTGGATTTTCCGTTGGGATAGTTCTGTGGGGATGACATTCCCCACAGGCTTTTCATTCCCAACAGAAAAGTGACATTGCCCAAAGACCCTTCGTCCACAGACAATTCCCCACGGATTTTGCCATGGGGAATACCTAGTTTCTAGTAGTGCAAACATATATGTAAAAATGTGTATCTACCTATACTAGAAAGAGAAAGGTTCAATATTGGGTCTGTCACTTTTTGGAATTCCCAAATGTCCTTTTAGTTCAGTAATTTTATATTTTGCGAAGTGGCCACTGTAAAACATTATTTAAATAGCCTTATATAAATACCAAAAATATCTAATTAGTATGAGTTTTTTATTTTGCTCTGTTTCTTGTCTCACGTCCATATCCTCCTCTCTTGTGCTCCAGTTTCTCTTTCAATCACTTCCCTCTCCTCTGTTCGCATTCTATTACATTTTCATGACACCCCCTCCCCCTTCTTCCTCTCACAAAAAGAAAAAGAAAAGGAAAAAAATGAGAGTGAGGGATCTTCATCTCTCTCTCTTTCTATGTACATCGCAATCACTAAATGACGATCTTCCTCTACCAAACAAAGCCCTTTAATGTTTTAAGTATTATATCAACCAGCTCAAATGATCCGATTAACGAGATGTGGAGAAAAATTCTAAGAGAATTTCTCCACATCAGGAATTGTAAGTGAGTAGATCAGATGTAAACAATCGCAAACAACAAAAAATTTACGTGGAAAACCCGAAAGGAAAAACCACGGGAGAGGGAGAGAATTCGCTATATGTCAGAGGATTACAATGAATGTGATCCTGCGATTACAATTTCTAGGACTTGATGTGGTAATCAGAAGCCAACCCCCTTCTCAATGGAGAAGATGTATTTATACCGCCTGAGCTATTATTGTAAGTGCAGATATTTTGAATTCACATAATTGCATAATTCGCACATTATGATCTCCTTATAACCGCTCAGATCGGCCGCTTGATTGTTGAGAACATCATGCAGAGATATCCTCCACTATCCATAACAGCCTGCGCTGATATAGAAGCGTTATAACGTTTAAAACATAGGGATGATCTGACAGCGTAGATGGATCCGTGAATCGCGGGGATCATACTATCCAGTTGTAAGTAGCGCATAAGTAGAAGGCTTTAGTGGGTCTTTGTGTCAAAGTCTTGAGTGGCTCCAGAAAGGATCCTTTTATTGATCGAAAATGATCCTTGTATTGATTATTGGTGTCCCAGAGAGTCGCATAGCTCCGGTTAGGCTTGTATGTGAGCTGGGCCTGCTAACAGAGAAGTGATGCCCCCAGGAGGTGGGACACGCATCACGATCTTGATGAGGGTCAAAATCTGACCACTACAAATGCCCCTCCGCCTCCTTCTCGGAGTCTCCGAGCAATGAGGGGAAAGGATTAATCCCATCCTCCAGCGTGACCTTTCACCGAGTAGTCGGAGTATCTTCTTGCGCTTCATGGAGAATAGTTAGAGAGCATGAGGGAAAGCAGTTGAGGTGCGGAGTGGACAGCTGTCAGAGTGACTTGACAGTTATCGGAGCCCCATCCTACGGTGTGACCCTTCACCGATTAGTCAGAGTGTCTTCTTGTTCTCCGAGGGAGTGAGAGTTAGAAAGCATGAGGGAGAGCAGTTGGGGCGCGAAGTGGACAGTTGCCGGAGCCCCATCCTCCGACGTGATCCTTTACCATGTAGTTGGAGCATCTTCTTGTGCTTCGAGGGAGTGAAAGTTAGAGAGTAGGAGGGAGAGGACTTGGGGCGCAAGGCGGACAGTTGTTAGAGTGACCTGACAGCTGTCGGAGCCCCATCCTCCGGCGTGACTCTTCACCGAGTAGTCGGAGCGTCTTCTTGTGCTCTGAGGGAGTGAGAGTTAGGACGTGGAGTCGACATTGGTCGAGCTTGCCCTCTGGGTGATTCATATTCAATGTCTTCGCAGTGCCTTTTAGTTATCGAATCTGATGTAGGTTGGAGTTATCAGGACTTCCATCTTTCAGGAGTCTCCCGTATAAGCTTAGCCGTCAGGGTAAGCACCCAATATAGGTTGTATGAGTGACTGTTAAGAGCGCTTCTGCCATTCAGGAGTGACTCCGTGTAGGTCTGAGCCGTCAGAGTAAGGACCAGATATAGGTTGTAAGCACGACCACCAGAAGTGCTTCTGTCATTTAGGAATGACTTTGTGTAGGTCTGAGCTATCAGTATAAGGACCCGACATAGACGGTAAAAGCGACCATCAGGAGCAGGGTGAGAACCCGATCTAGGCTGTAAGAGCGACCATCATGAGTGCTTCTGTCATTCAGGAGTAACTTCGTATAGGTCTGAGCCGTCAGGATGAAAACTCGATATAGGCTGTAAGAGCGACCGTCAGGAGCGCTTCTGTTATTCAGGAGTGACTCCGTATACCTCTGAGCCATCAAGGTAAGGACCTGATATAGGTTGTAATAGTAACCATCAGGAGCTCTTCCGTCATTCAGGAGTTGACTTCGTATATGTCTGAGCCGTCAGGGTGAGGACCCAAATAGGCTGTAAGAGCGACCATCAGAAGCGCTTCTATCATTCAGGAGTGACTCTGTATAGGTCTGAGCCGTCATGGTGAGGACTCGATAAAGGCTGTAAATGCGACCATCATGAGTGCTTCTGTCATTCAGGAGTGACTCCGTATAGGTCTAAGCCATCAGGATGAGGATCTGATATACTTCTATCATTCAAGAGTGACTCCGCATAGGTTTGAGCAATCATCGTAAGAATAGACCATCATCTAGTCCTGGTACTGTCAGAGGTGTTAGATGGGATCGGTCGCTCTTGAGTGACACTCAAAGCTCGGATTATAAACTTTTTGAGAAAGCAGTGAGAAGTGATTTCCTCCGAGAGTGGTGAGTCAAAGGTTCTCAAGTCACAAGGCTCCACCTTCTTTCGGAGTGGTTGACTTGCTTCCTCGATTCGCTTCTCGATTCGCTTCCGAACAATCTCCACAATGTCTTCAATGCAAGGGACCTTCGAAACCTTGTGGGGGGGCAGAAGTGTCGAAGTGCTCGTCATCACTCAGAAAGTCAAATCTGACGTGCCTCTGATTGCTCTCAGTGTGTGTGGTTCCCGCGGTAATAGGTGGTGAGTGGGAAGCCCAAGATCCATCTGCCCCTGATTCCTGGTGGATTAGGACCTCCGAAGGATTTCAATCTAAGTGATGAGTTGATTCTAGACACAAGTCGTCGTGCCTCTCTACAGCAGCGTCCTCGCGCTTACGAGCCGCCTCCTCCCGTTGCTCACCAATTGCCTTTGGAGGCTGGCGAGCATTTGGAGGAGATAATCTTTGGTGGAGAGCCGAGTTCTTTTCCAATGGTCCCTGCCTCCGGCACAAATACTGGGGAGGAGTGTTCTTTTTCGACGTCTTTAATGGGAACATTGAGATGAGGCAGATAAACATCGGTAGGCCCCGCGCTCCTAGCAGCCATTGGCTTGTCTTTCGAAGTGGCGGCGACGACGGCCTGAAATATGCTCTTCCTTGGTGGGACCATATTCGTTTGGCAAGACTTTTTGAGAAAGAGTTTGGGAAAAGGAGGAGATCTTGAGTGTGGATTTAAGAGATTTCAATAAAAGCACCAAAATGCGGAGGACAATTCTCGGGAAATTTCTCCACACCAGGAATTGTAAGTGAGTAGATTAGATGTAAGTAATCGCAAACAACAATGAATTTACATGAAAAATACGAAAAGGAAAAACCACGGGAGAGGGGGATAATTCACTATAATATCAGAGGATTATAATGAATTCTGCTGAGAGAATCCAACCAAAACATGCCTCCAAGGCAGCCAGACGATCCCGTCCAGGACGTGCAAGAACGTGATAATATCATATAACGGGCCCTCTATCCTGAACAAGTGACCAGAAGCCTCGAGAGCATGGATACCTCGTCATCCCAGGTCATCCACCCGTGCTTCCTTCCCAGGCCTCGCCTTCAGAAAAGAGTCTCCTAGTGCGAGGATCAAGGGATCCGGCTTATAGTGAAGACTGCAAGACATGAAAGACGGCGATGTGATCAGAATCCACCACTACTGTAATCCGAGTAAGACCTCACTCCAGCCATACCCACCACCAGGGGGAAAGATATGTTTGAGCAAATCAAGTCAGACCTTGAGCCCAATCATCTCCCTTGGTGGCAGGGCCTCATCACGAACTGAAGTGACGTGACAAGGTTATCATGAAATTGATGTGACGAGTCCACCATCTCCATCCTCTCCCTCTCCTTCCTTCATCGAACGAAGAAGAAAAGCGACAATACAATCTACCAGAACAAAAAATTTAAGAGGCAAAGAACTTTTGAGAAGATGAGCCAACTACTTTCAGGATCCTCCCTATTTATTATAGATGAAGAAGTCAAACCGTCTCATATTCAAATTTCAACCACATCCGAGAGTCGGTTTGTATCCCGCATTTTTCGGCATGTTAGATCCACCAGATACGATCTGCCTCGGCCACACGATCCCATCCATCATGAAGTCAGAATTTCGGTCATTATTTGCCAGTTGTCTTCACCTACTCCAGCTTCCAAAGAGAGCTCAGAATGCAAAAAGGTATTTTGACCAGTCCCTTCAGAGTACAAGCGATGCCTCAACTTCCCGAACCAGTGCCAAATCAGTCCACTCCACTATTTCTCCTTGGAGCTTGGAGAAAGAGGAAGCGGAGGGGTACATGTAGTGGTCAATTTCTGACCTACACCAAGATCAAGACATATCTCCCATCTCATCACAAACTCCCGAAGACAGACAATAGGGTATGCCAAGCAGAGCTACTCCCTAAAAGCATCGCCCAGTTGGTCTCGAGGACACTCTTCCTTCCGAGAAATCCACTGCCCCGAGGACATGCCTCCTTCCGAGAGTATTGCCACCCCGAGATCAATCCTTCCCGTCCCGAGCAAAACAGCCGTAGTAACCAGCCTCATTGATATCTGCCTACATTCATAGAGTCTGTTACCCGTCAAGTCATCTCACGTTTCAAACATTACAACGACTCTTACTTTAGCGCAGATTGTTACAGAAGGTAGCAGAAATCACTCCCACAATCAAGGGCATAATCCACGCTGTTAAGAAGGAATTGCAACATGCAAATCATGTAGTTATTGAAATCCGCATAACCTGCACAGCCAACGAAAACCCTTAGGTATATATACACTGGGAGATCGCCGAACAAATTGACCAACACTTCCCTAGAAGAAAAGAAAAGAAAGAAAAAGATCAGACCTTAAAGATCTAGAGAATCCTCCTTCTTAAACCTCTGTCATCCTGTAATATGAGACTTAATAGAGTTTTAACTCTGCAGAATTCACTGTAACCTCTTGAAAATAGTGAATTATCTCCCTCCTCTATGTGGTTTTTCTCATATGGGGTTTTCACGTAAAATCATGTGTCTTTGCATTACTTTATTATTCTCTCTCACAAATCTCATTACAAATTGAGCGTAGATAAATTTTCCTGAGGAATTTATCACTACATGTGTGAAGCCTTAGAGAAACCCTAAATTACTAGTATGAAATCCTATCTAACCTATCATCTTCTCTATCTCCTCTCTCCTCTTCCAAACCCTAGGCTATCTTCGATCTTTAAATCTTATTTTAAACCTTAGTTCTATTTCTCCAATTTTCAATTCAAAATCCAAGGAAAAACTCAGAAAAATATATATTGCTACATGACCGTTGCTTCAGTACGAGATCCACAATGAACAGTAAACCTGTTAAGCAAAACAAACTTCATAAGCAAGTAAGTAGATTTTCAGGTCGTATCCCATACTTTTGGAGTCCAAATCACGCACGGTTCGAAGCGTTGAATTCATAAAAGTGAGCTCTACATAGCTATAATCATCACAAGAACACTGAGGTTACACCTGATCCTCAGTAGACACGCTTATTATCCAAATCGGTTATTTTGAGTATGATATTTTAATCTCTGAGTTTTTACCAATTTAAATATTGTCCACAATCGTGAGATTGTATGTATCTGCTTATCTTTAAATTCGCTAACTTTAATATTGATCGTAAAATTTTTTGCCTACATATTTATTATCTTTAATTGATTAATGATTAAAATTGGAGTAGTCTATGCATGTTATTTTTTTAACTCATATATGCATTATTAGTTTTAATCATTTTCTACCAATGATTGTTTCATGTTGGTGAAGCGTGATTAAGTTTTTTATTATTGATTACAATACACGCATACACGTTTCACATCAGTTTGGTATCAGCACGGTTAGATAGGATTTGCATAATTAGTTCATGTTGATTTGCTTTATTGCATTTAATTTAAGTTTTTGTAAAAAAATAAAATAAAAATTAGGAAACATTGTCCTGAAATTTCATACAATTGGTGCATAACCAGAAAAGGGTACTCAACGTAGTTCTATAATTACGAAATTCCATGCGTGAAAAACCTCCCACCTGAGTTACACCGACCTAACCAATTGTACTAGTAAAATTGGAATTTGAATGACCCAACAATTTTAGAAAATAGATTTTTTAAAGAAAACCAAACAAAAAAATTCAAAATCCAAAACCCAGAAAAAATCATCAAGCCTAAAATTGCATATAAGAATCCTCAAACCACTATTATGGATATACCAACTTTTGATGGTCGTCTACACTATCTTGCTTATTTGTGAGATCTTCAAATTCTTCTAAACTGACTGCAAAGCATGAACATGTATTTCATCCGGTACCCATTTTTGAAACTGAGAAAGTTAGGTTTGCTACCATGAAACTAACTGAACAAACTAATCAATACTAGACTGATTTCGTAAATTGGCAGTACTCTGTGGCCAACGACCGATTGAAATATAGGATAGGATGAAAGAAAAGCTAGAAACCAAGAACGCGCTACCATATTTCTATGAGTTTAGACCTCCCCATCTGTTCAACCCTGTAGGTCTAATACACTTTCATCCCCACCGATCAAACTTACTCCCTCAAATCAAACCAAGGAGTCCCAACTAACACTTGATGATATCATGACTAAAATTGATAACCTACTCTGAATCATGAATTTTTTCAATTAAAACTCAAAAAGTAGTGTTCCTTGTGTGATCGCCACAGTTAGCCAAGTCGAAGAAAAGTTTGATAACAATAAAAGTAAGAATACTGAAAAGGACTTTCAAAATTAGTCCCACAATTAAGTGCTACAAATATCAAGGTTATGAACATATTGTTGACAATTGTCCAAACTCATTTAAGATTGCCATCAATGATGGAGTTTCTATTGAAACACCTAAGCCTGATAGTACTATATTTTTAAAAGTCACTCATGTGATTAAGGAGTTTATTGTCACCCGTCCTTTCTCTTCCTCGGCTTTACTGCCAACACCGCCTTCTCTGCCTTCTCTACTACTGATCCCTATTGCCGTTACCTGTTTTAGTCACTAATCCCTTCCTCCCCTACTGTCGACACCATCTTCTTTTCTCTTATAGCTTATGTTAAATATTAAATCGAAATTCTTCATAAACTTTATCCACATAGTCGATCAGTATCAAGTCATTAAGTCTGCATCATCTTTTGCATCACACGTGCACGAACCCGTGCAGATCAGTGATAAAATTGTGCAAAACAACACAAATTATAGGATACGAGCTAATGATAGAAATAGATTAAATACTTTTATTGTTAGTGATGTTCAAAAGTTACATACTTGTAGTTCTGATCCATTTTAAATCTTGATAAAATTGAATGATGATATTTATGTTATAAATCTTCCTATGGATTCGCATAAGTTCTACTTTCAATATTGACTTCTTAGTGGATTATAAAGGTCTTATAAATATTATCCCACTTGTTGATGAGCCTTCCATGAGCCTATTTTCGAGTCACTTCTTTTCATCACTACCAGATATTTTACCCTATATAATATGTCAAGTTAATAAATTCTTAGATGATAAAATTTATCACCATCCAAGTTGGTAGGATTCGGAAATATCTGATTTGAACAGAAAAAGTATCAATTGATGATACATGGCTAGACCGAAGTGAACAACTGAAAATAATCATAAAATTTTAAAGCAGTATGAAAGCACTTCCATTTTCAACTCAACAGGGTCGAGTTCTCTCCAACATGGGAAGAATTATATGAACATCAAGCCACATGTAGGGCATGTGTATCACTGGTGGAGAAGACGCCTTGTTCTAGTTTTCAAGCAGTAATGGAACTCTTTTTAATTTTAGTTTCTTCATTTTGAATTTTCTTATTTAGGGTTGTATTTTTATTAGGAGTTTAATTTTTTTATTTTGAAATTGTAATTCTAGTTTGATTAGGAGTTTTAATTTGAGTTGTATTCAATTTTGAACAAGCCTATAAAAAACCTCTTGTATCTATCAATGAAGGCAATGAAAAAGTTTATGAAACTTTTCACAAAATTTTTGAGTGATGAATTCTCTCTCAAATATCTCTCTTTGTGTGTGAAGTTTTAGAGAAATTCTAAATTAGTGGTGTGAAATCATAACTAGCCTATCATCTTTCCTATCTCCTCTTCCCTCTTTCAAACCCTAGTTCTTATCTTCGATCTTTAAATTTTATTCTAAATCATAGTTCTATTTCTCCAATTCTCAATTCAAAATCCTAGAAAAAAATCAATAAAAATATATATTTCTACAATACCGCTGCTACAGTAAACTGACATGCTACAGTACAAGATCCACAGTGAACAGTAAACATGTAAAGCAAAACAAACTTAATAAACAAGTTAATTTTTAGGTCATATCTCATCTGTTTGGAGTTCAAATCACGCACGGTTTGAAAGCGTTGAATTTATAAAAGTGAGCTCTACATATTTACAATCATCACAACGAGATCACACTTGATCCTCAGTAGGTATGTTTCTTATCAAAATCAGTTATTTCAAGTCTGATATTTTAAATTCTGAGTTTTTATCGATTTAACTGATGTCCACAAACGTGAGATTATGCGTATCAGATTATCTTTAAAGATCCTAATTTTAATACTGATTGTAGAATCTTTTGCCCGTATATTTATTATCTTTAATTATTTATAATTGAAATTGGAGGAGTCTATTCATATTGTTTTGTTTAACTCATATCTTCATTATTAGTTTTAATCATTTCCTACCAATGATCATTGCGCGTTCGTAAAACGTGATTGAGTGTTTTATTGCTAATTTTCATACACGCATACATGTTTCACATCAGTGAGACATGTGTTACGATCTTGATGAGGTCAAAATCCAACCATGACACGAGATTTACTAGAGAAATATACTTGTCAAGCCAGCAATCTTTTATATGAAGAAGAGGACAATTTCGTTCTCAGTTAGATCAGGCCACTAAGTTTAAGTCCACAATGTTTATTACTTAAACTTCAATATTTTAGTTCACAAATACTACAATCAAAATAGATTAGAATTAGAAAGATAAAGAACTGAGAAGAGAAAGAAATAAAGAGAAGGTTGAAGAAAGTCCAACTCTCACCCTCTTATAAAGCTTTATTATACAGCATAATTACATATAATATCCTTTCCGTGTATGTTCTTTCTTAACACCCCCCTAAAATTAAAGCAAATAAATCATACATGTCCATCCCTCTATAGATAAATTGAATCCATAATCTCCCTACTGGCTTTGTAAATAAATCTTTCAATTTAGTAGCAATATCACATATCACGGCTCAATCTTCTTGTCCACCCTCTTCTATATAACAAGTGACAATTAACCTTAATGTGCTTAGTTCTTTCATGAAATACTAGAGGGGATGATATATGAATTGCCACTTTGTTATCACAAGCAATATCGTTGCATATGAGAAAAGGTGTATCATAAGTATTCAACGAAAATCTAATATGAGTTATGATCATAGTTGCAGTGACACTATCAATTCTAAATATGATTTGGAATCGATCAAGAATATGAATTCACATGATAAGTATTCAACGAAAATCCAGTGATCCATTAACGATAAAATTTGAGTTGACAGAAAATTAACTTGCTCCCTTTACCTTTGAGATTGTGTTTGTGTAGAGCAATACCAAGTGGCCATTAAGATATGATGCATATTTAAAAATGGGAGGGAGGCGCATTGATGCTCAAAGTAAATCAAATTGTTGCACCCAAGACACGAAAAGCACACAACACATTCCCATGTTACTTCATAAGGTAAAATATTAGTACGAGTACGAGTTGTACAATTGATTGCAAGGGGTCCTATAGAAAAACTTAAGATCGTTGGTTGTTATAGGTTATTTCCCTTTGATATAAACTGCTAATCAATCTTAATTTGGTAGGTTAGCTTATGAATCTTTCTTTTCGTTTTCATTTTCTTTTATTTTTTTTATTTTTCCCTTTTTTTTTTTTGGCGGCTGCTGGGGAAGCTGTCTAAAAATGCGCTTTGGTAAAGCTTGATGCATTACTAGTAGCGATTTTAGGGTTAGATGGAGTGGTGAATTTTGATTGACATATGATTGTGTTAACCCATATACCAAGTTGAGAGAAGACATGGAGTTGAATTCTTGCAATAATTGATCTCCACCTTTTATTTGGAAACACTTGGAGCACAACTAGTGTATATTGGCAGCTATTTATATTGCAATTCCTTGATCTATCTCTGTCGAAGGAAGACCATGGGTTCACAAGGAAGCCCAAATTAATTTGAAGAGAGATCAAGGAACGGAAATGAAAATAGATGATTTGAGATTTACTCATGGATCTAAGTTTCTCTGCCTAGGAGCAAAGTTTTCAAATAAGCTAAGAACTTGAACAAGGGATTGGATACAGAGCATATAAAAGGTGTGCACGAATTCAAATTTAAGAAAGACAGATTTCTAAGACTGAAAGGTGTCACACCCAAAATGAACAGTCCAATATAATAATTAATGTGGGCTAGATGGGTCTCTAGTATATAGTAGTTACCATAAGTCAAAAATTAACCGGAGCTAACATTTTCAAGATGGATGATCCAAGAAAGTTACAATTCCTCATTCTCTCCTTTGTGTTGGTGTGGTTCCAAGTTGAATGCTTAAAGTGTAACCACCATTCAACACACAGTTTAACCTGGGTATGAATTATCATGGATGCAAGTTTGCTGATATTCTTGGAGCATATGGAGCAAATATTGTTTTTAAAAAGGAGGAAATATAAATTACTCCACTTAGGTATTGCAATTTCCTTTTTCTATCATTGTCCGCCATTTACCATACCCAATTTCCAACACAACTGAAACCCAAAGACAGTGGCATTGCTTCCATCTGTGTCTGCTTCCCTACCCCCCTCTTGCATCTCCCCCAACCACCCAGCTATATTAATCTTCCTCTCTTTGTCCTCTCTCTTTCTACCCCTCTCTCGCTCAGATTTGCAGCCCACCACACATCCGTGGTAAGAGCAACACCAACAATAGCATCGGTGGCAAGAGCAACGCAAACTTTAATTAGTACCATACATTCTTAGCTTTTCAGTTTTACATGTTCTGAAGAGCACAGTGAACAATTTTTAACATAATGAGCAGCAATTTCTAATGAAAATAACTCATGATTATTCCTTCCTTAACAAAATTTTCTGTACAAAAAGATTTTGATGGAAACAACATGAAGTTCTTCCTTGTTTGATCAATTTTTCAGAGAGGAAATGAAGGCTTCTTTTGATGGAAATAACATCAAAATTGTTTCTTTCTTGATGAATACCTATATAATAGGTCAGTAATGAATGAAAGTATGGCTAGATAATAAATCATTAAATACATACCCATTTCAGTTTTACATGCATTAATCAGTTTAAGGGTTTTGCTGTATAATATTATATAACTATGCAAATTATATAACATTCATATTTTTCATTCAATTATTATTAATAATTGTATAATAATTATTCAATTATTAGTAACTAATTAATAGTTAACTAAGAGATAATTACTATTTTCTGATAAAAATTATTTTGGTGTTCATTATGAATGTTCGTAATATAATTTTGATAAAAAAGATTAATTGGTGCTAACTTAGCATTTAATAAAACAAAATATTAAATAGTGTCATATCATAAAAAAAATCCTGCCATAAATATGTTTTTCTTCTCATGTGAAGCAATCATAACCAGCTATATACTTTCTTCCCTTTAAGATAATGCATTTCCACCTGGTGATTACATATGAATACTATCATTATTTCCTCACCGTAGACTCCATATTGGTTCAATAGAACTTTGGTTGGTTACTCCTTGGTTGCACGAGCTTAAATTGATAAGAAATAAGGTATGGTTTTCAACCTGCTAGCTAGCCTAGCTTCGCAGACTAATGGAAAATCCATGCTTCCATTGGCTTGGAATTTGGAACCAGTGTTTATTACCAGCATTGTTGTAAAAAGCCATTAACACCCCATTTAGACCCCATTTTTGCAATGTCCATTATGAAATGTTTTAGCTCCCAATTCAAGATTTAGAAGATCCTTACTATGCATGAATCATCTTCTTATGTTGATGCTTGTTATTGCCATTAAATAGCATTAATTTCCGTTTGCTTTATTAGTTATGCAATTTCTTAGTGATTTTATTTACTAATGTTTAATTTTCTGTTACATTCTATTTTTTTCTATTTTCTAAAGGTCTAGATGCTGCCCCGCTGAAGCCTATGCCCCCCTTCCGCTTCACTCTCGTTTTCACTTTCCAGAACACTGGTCATCAGATTCAAAGTCAATCGTAAATTGATGGGCTTGGTAAGCAAGCACGAGCATTGAGATGATTCAGATGGTGGGAAATGTTCCCATGCATCGTGTAGCAGAAATAAAAATGTTTCATCTCCCGTAGCACATAAACTCATAAAAAAAAGGTCAATCGTAAAATGTGCCAAAATCATCTGCTCCATAGCCAACTCTGTTGTAGATGATGATGATGAAAGTTTGTTATTTAATCCCATCCATCTATACAGTGCATTCAAGGAGTCTCAGAAAACATTCGGAGGTGATAAGCATGTGCTAAAATAAGGCAGATTAATAGAGTATATGTTGTTACTGGTACTATGTTATGAAATAATATAATCCATAACTAGATTGCAAATATTCTTATAATATCTGGGAAGTGTGATGTGTGAAAATTCCCTCCTATTGAAATATTGAACTATAACAGGGTTTAAGAACAAATACCAAACTTCTATTAAATGCAGTACCTTATCTTGTCCTCCAACATCCCAAACAGTGAAGCTAACATTCTTATAATCCACGGTCTCCACGTTGAAACCTGCCAAACAGAAACAATAGAAAATCAGTAGACACGTTAGCTAGTTTGTTAGCTAGTTTATAAGACCGATATTTATTTTCACCTTAAATGTAAAAGTTATACACTGACACAATATCATCAAAATCAGTTGCATAAGCACTAGGGAGTCACGTGAATTCTTAAGAAACTGAGTGCCAAGGACAGTTGATAGTCTTACCATTTAGATTTATAGAGTAATACAATGAGGAATGGAGATGATGTAGTTTAGCATCCAATGTACTGTTCAACTCAGATGAGATTGGATGCCGGTCTGGAGATATTTTCATGTCTCAACTTTTGTAAATTTCATTTGCTTTCTAACAAATCCCAGTATGATCCTTTCTAACAAGTCATGAAAGCATACCTAAAACTATTTTCTAGGAAGAGGAAAAGGAATTGATATACATATTACATTATTGGAGATTTTTGTTCTCGAAAAAATTTGGAGCCTATGTCATAGGCAATCTGCCAAGAAATATGGGGATCTTCTACCAATCCATGCCATCTAGGATTTCCTGATATATTTACAAAATGTTTCAACTATAATATGTACGGTCTTTTTCTTCTTCTTCATCAAGAAAAAAGATTTAAAAGAAGAAGATCTATCTCTTAATCCTTAGATGTTGTTTTGCTTTATATAAGAAATCTTCTGATACTTTCTGGCAAAAAGACCTTAACAGCTACCATTATGATAAAAGAACAATCAAGTGTCAATTAAAAAAAGTAGATAAAGTAAACAGGGTCCCTTTTATATTTGCTCAGCTCAGTTTTTTTCAAGATTTCACAATCTTTGACATTTGAAGGCTCCATATTGTCATTGGTGGCTTTTAACTAAATATCAATGAAATAGTAGTAACCCTTCCTGGAGATGTTTGCAGTGAGATGTGACGAGGAGATATAAGAAGCGATCTTCCTTAGATCACCTAAACTTTCTGGAATCCATGCATGGTAGAAATTTTCCACCGCGCGCGATCGTACGGTTGATCGACACCACAAGCAAGATTAAGGAAAGTGGGGAGTGTATAAAAATGATGCCAAGCACAGAAAAGGAGAGACACACAAGATTTTTACGTGCAAAAACTCAAATCGGGGAAAACCAACGGAAAGGAGGAGAAGAATTCACTATAATTCACAAGTTAAAGGAATTACAAAAACTGAATGCCAGAGTCTAGTGCTGGGCTTCGCTAGAAGCAAAAGGATCAAGAAGCAATCCCTTTCTTGTTGGAGAAGAAAGTCTATTTATACTTGATCGGATTTGCGTGCATGGGGCGGATGGTACGGGCGAGATCCTCATAATCGCATGATCTAAACGTGTAGATTTATTGTAATGGCAGTGATTGTTGGCACTGAACTGTTGGGATTGCATGTAGAGAAATCCGCCTATGTACATAATTGCCCAGTCTGGAGGGTGTTTCACGTTATGAACGTGGAGGAAGATTATGCTGCGAAACTCAATGAAGATCAGGGATGATTTGTTGCCTCAGTGTAACTGAAGGTGGAGAATCTGGAGATCAAGGATGATCAGTTACCGAGATTATCTTGTGCGAAGCTGAAGTCTCAAGAAAAGGAAGAGCTTCGGGATGATTGGGAGCATCGGAACTACTTGGGTGGAAGCATTCTCCGAGCGAAGAGCAGCTTCTAGAATGGCTCCAGAGTGACAAAGGCTTTTGGCTGTTTGGACACATGGAATCATCCTGTGAAGATCAAATTTTGACCGCTACAGATGCATGTCGCTCTTCTGCTTGTCAGAGTCTATGAGAGAGAAGCGAGAGCGGAGCTAGTGAAGGATTCCTCGATGCCTTAGGCTTGACTTGATGCTTGTGGGTGGGAAAGATCTAGAATATTAATGCAGATCTTCTGGGTTGATGTGGAGATTGCGCTGCTGGCTGACAGCTGGCGTGCTAATTGATCTGCCTTCTTAAAATTGGTAACTGGCGCCTCTTCGGATCCTGATGCCAAAATGATTGAGATCGAGGGGAAACAGTGCTAATATCACGCCCTTGATTGATTGAAATTTTTGGGATGTGATCTGACTTTTTGGGGGTCAAGAATTTGAATGGGAGACAGTTTGGCTTCTCCTCCATCTATAAATAGGCTGATCTTTCGTGTAGAAGTAGTCTCTGCCATCTCCTTTGAGAAGTCTTATTTTTGAATTCCTCTTCCACTGTCTTGTTGAGCTGCCATGTATCTTCTTCTCCACTTCATCAGATGGATGAAGGAAAAATTGTGAGGATGGTAGTCGAGCTCCTGCCGCTTGGGAGTCTATTCGGTACAAAACATCAGTCTTTGTGATAAGCCTGTCACAAAATAGCGGAGGTTCATACGCCCGTAAACTTAAATAAGGGGTGCATGTAGGCTAGTGTCTGTGTTCCGAGTGAGGACAATCACATCAGCAGAACATCAGACGGGGGCTCTGAGAGCGGGAAATCCCTCCGCAGAGTAGGGGACTTAGAGTGGGGGCAATCCACAACGGAGGGTTTCTGCTCTCGTAGGACTACCAAAAAAGCCCGTGGCAAGTCTGCATTCACACTTCCAAGTGAGGAAAATCCCATCAACGGAGTGTACAGACATGATCCTCCAGTCGGAGAAATCCTAACAGCGGAGGAATGTGTTTCCGCCTCCGAGTGGGAAAATCCCATCAGCGGGGCATGTGGATGGATGGATGTAACCGCCTCCGAGTGGGGGAAATCCTATCAGCGGGAGTTCTAGCGGCCGCCTCAGAGTGGGAGAAATCGCATCAGCAGGACGTGTGGACGGATAAATGATGTCATAACTGCCTCCGGGTGAGAGAAATCTCATCAACGAGGGGTACTAGCAGCAACCTCCGAGAGAGGGAAATCCCATCAGCGGGGCATGCGGACGGATGGATATACTGCAAAAGTTAGGAGCATAGAATAATATTTATCCAAAAATACAATATATAAAGCTAGGATTAGAAAGTACACTCTGTATGAAATGGAATTCGGGTAGTAAGTCGATCGTCTTGTACTGGGCGATCAGGTTTTGCTCTCGAGGAGGTTGCGTGTTTGGTTGTCTGAAAATTGTCTCAGGAGTGAGAACGTATTCTTTGAGGAAGTCATGTTAAATGAGCTTTTTCAGGTACCTTCGGATGGCCCAACAATGGATGGTGCCTTTTACATTCGTGTTAGGAGTAGTATTCCTCCGGCCCGAAAAGTGAAAGATTATGTCGGATCGGTTTCGGGCGTTTGACCTACGGCTGATCTTTGAAGGTGTTGAGACTTCGTTGATCGTGAGCTTCAACGGAGTGAAGTGTTCCATCGATCCGCAGCTTTGTAGTGGACTTGGTGGAAGGATAGGGAGCACCTACTTCTTGTAAGGAGGTTGCCCCTGGTGTCGATCTTAAGCGTGGTCGGGAGTTTCGTGAGTGGACTTCGACTTCCCTCTACCAACTCTTGATTTCGCGGAGTGATTAAAGAAAGCCTTCATAGCCTCTTCTAGCTGAATGTAAGGTTGAGTTCGGGAAAAGACCTCGCTCATCTTGACGATGTGCTTCAGAAGGTGCTTGTACAGGGGGTGCGTAACCTGCAGCCCGCTGATGAATGCGAGTACAGAGACCACACCACAGTTGGAAATTTTGGTCAGCTGGCTCTGAAAAAAGTTGATGTATGACTTGAGGTTGTCTCTCGACCTCATCTTGACGAAGAGGAGGTGATGGTTGTTTCTATTAGCTTCTTGGTGAGAGACGTACTGTGTGAGAAAGGCCACAGTGCCTCCGAGAAGTTTTAGAGAGCGCGGTGGTATGGAGTAAATCAATCTGATGTTGCATCCTTCAGGCTGAATGGAAAGGTAAGACACATGATCGAGTCATTCGGGAGTAGATCACCATTTTGTCTCAGAAGTGCCAGAAGTGCTGAATTAGATCGCTCGCTCCGGAGTATCTATCGAAGGTGGGAGTCGAGAATTTTCTTGAAAATTCACACTTCTAGATATCTTTGGAGAGAGGAGAGTCATGGATGTGAGTAGTTGGGACCAGGTGTTGAGGCAGCTTGGCCTCCACGATCTGTTTCTGGATCAGCTCGTTGGGGGCATAGAGACTCGGAGACCTGTTGCTCTAGGGGTCACCCTTTGTTGCGTAGAGTTGTTATGGAGGGCTGTAACTTGGGTCTGGAGTCGGTTGAGTAGTTTCATCTCTTTTTGTTCTCGGATGATATTCTTATAGTCAAGCACCGTCTGTTCTCGTTCACGATCAGATTGCAGTCGTTGCTCTTTCATTTGCTCTCTCATCTCGTAGAGCATCTGAAGGAGTTGGTATTCTCGTTGTTGAGATGGTTGGACATCGACGAAAAGTTCTTGTGTGAGATGGAGCCAATATCCTCGGTATGTGATTGATTATCGGTTAGTAGGAAGGCCTTGCCCCCAGTGGCTGTGGTGACCTTACCTTTGGAAGTTGCACCTTGGTGATTCGCTTTCGTGGGGCCATCGTTGATCTGGAAAATGATTTTTGAGGAAGGTTCTAGGGGAGAGTCTTGAATGCAGGGACTCAGATCTCAATGAAAGCATCAAAATGTCGAGGGTAATTTTTTTGAGAGAATTTATCTGCACTCAATTTGTAAGAGAGAGTAAAACAATGCAAACACCAAAGAATTTACGTAAAAACCCAGCAAATGAAAAAAATCACGGTGTCAAGAGAGATTTCACTAAATCAAAGGGATTACAAGAAGTTCCCAGCCCTCTGTTACAGGTTCATTCTCTAGAGATTTTCCCTTCGTTCCATTAGATGGAGGTCCAAGTGTATAAATACCCTGCACGTCATAACCAAATGTGCGGATATTACGAATCTCCATAACAATAAGATTTGCATGTTGGGATTTCTTCATCATAACTGCTCGGATTATGCTCGTGATTATTGGGAGCGATTTCTGCTGTCATCTGTAACCGTTCGCGTTGGAAGAAGGATTGTTGCAACGTTCAAAAGTAGGATGACATGGCAGCGTAACTAACTCCGTGAATTAAGAAAGTTTCGCTTGTTGAATTGAAGGTGAAAATCAATGAGTCGGTTAATGTAGATATCTCACTCGGAGCAGAAGTGGCTTCGGGAACGACTGGGTGGTGCTCAGAAAGGTGCTCGGAGTATGGGAGCTTTCGAGTGTGGTGTATCCTTGAAAGGAGGAGTTGCCTCGAGAACGGCTGAGTCGTTCTCGATAAGGTGATTTGTTGGCATGTCTTGTTGTCTGTTTCGGGCGCCCTGATGAGGTGGGACACGTGTCGTGATCCTGATGCAGATTAGAATCCAACCACTACAAGTATTACTTGGAGATTTAAATTTTAGTGATACTTGAGGAATGAGTTTATGATATTGTTATATTATGGAGTTGTGATATGTATTATTGAGTTAATTTGGTGAAATTTGTGATATTGTAAGTTATATGGTTGTGATATGACTGAAATATCATTTAATATTTTTTGTTAAACAGGATATAAAATTTTGAAGTATTATATTTAAAAAAGCTTGTTCTCAGGTCCGGGGTTGGCAACACTGGACAAAGTTCGAAGCTAAAATTTGAGCTTTAATTCTTAGTCTGGGATTAGCAACCTCGAATAAAGCATGAAGCTCAAATAAGCTTTTAATATTTGGTCTGGAGTAGCCAAGTCTGGACCAGAATAAAGCCAAAGCTGAGCTTTCATTCTTGGTCCAGGGTTTGCCAACCCCAGACTAAGTTTAAAGCTTAAAAAATTGAATGTCCTGGTCTGGGTTGCCAATCCCAGCCCAAAAAAATGGTGGCTGTCCGCGCTTATAATCCGCCACGTTGGCGGGGCGAAACGACCTAGCGCCTACGTAGTGCCAAGCTGAGCTTTCAGAGATCGGTTTTTGGAAATAAATTTGAGAGAGGTATGTTTTTAGAATTAAATTCGAAAAAAGGATTTATTCAAAAGAATTGCCCTTTTCATTTTTAGCCCGTAAATTTGTGATAAACCACTAAATCCTTACCATTTACCTTCATTATTCTAACCAGATAAATCCGAAGCCAAGCTTCTAACATTATACAAGAAAAAGAAATGCTAAACCGTACAAATAATCTTTAATCATTTCCAAATTCAGAATAGCAGAATAGGCTTCTTCAAATCTTCAAATTTCAATATAGGGTTCTGTACTCGAGGGTAACCTAATCGCTCAAAAAGGTTAGGCTTAGATTAAACCCCCCTAAATCAATTGCATAAGCCACCCTTAAACTAATACTTGGTGTCCTTGACTAAAGAAGTAGTAATTTTACTAAAAGAAGATATTAAGACTTAGATTGTGGGGAAAAACATAAGGAAAAAGGAAAAGGAAAAGAAAATTATAAGCGAGATGAGCTGTTGTTGTGGTTTACCGTACCGATGGTAGGGATGGTGGTGATTACTTCTCCGAGCTTCAACTTGTACAGGATGGTGGTCTTTCCGGCGGCGTCGAGACCCACCATCAGTATCCTCATCTCTCGCCTCGCGAACAGCATCTTCACCAGCTTCGACAATGCGAAACCATTGGTCTGCTAGCTATGCTATGCTACGATGGTGACCAGTGGTGATGATGAGAAGGCTAAAGAGAAGGGAACCAGAGAGAAGATGGAGATAAAGATAGGAAGGGGAAAAGGGGAAGGGTAGAGTTGAGAGCATCTTCGCTTTCGGTAACGGAGGTGATGGGGATAGTGGTGGGAGGCGGGTCAAGAAGCACAGGATTCGGATTGTGAAGAATAAAGACGGGTTCTGATTCTTTTGGGGTGGCTTTTATTCTTTTTAAGTATGCACAAAGAGACGAGAAATCTTTTTTTTTTAATAATTTGAGCCATCACTAATTTAATAGTGATCAATTTTAATATTTATTTGAACTATTTAATTAAAAAAACTTATCTTTACTTATTCAACATAAGATACAGCTATTTTCATAAATAAATTGTGAGCAAATAATTAAATATGAAAAAAAATGAATTTCAATCAAAATATAAAAAGAGAAAAAAATAAATAAAAGGAAAATTTTGTAGCGGCTACCTACTTTGCTTTATAATTAAAAAAAAAAATCAATTCATAATTTTGTTCGCTATAACCTCATTCACGTCAGCATAAATTGATTCATCCCAACCACCACTTCTTTTTATATTTTACTTTCTTTTTTACCTTTTCGCATTAGCCTTGACGTTGCTCTCTC
>JAVJIF010033843.1:0-140021 GCA_038442645.1 Agave tequilana | reverse complement strand
TTTCAGAGCCTTTCACGGAAAATTCGAACTCACTATTGGTTACACGTTGTGTGTTTACAATTAAGTTTTTATTTCGCATTATTTGTCTTAGATTAACACTACACCTATTCACCCCCCTAGGTGTACTTTCATCTACTGGATCAGAGAAAGAACTCCAGAAAGGAAAGATGGAGACAGGATCTTTGCACACATGAGAGGATTTGTAAGAGAAATGATCATTGGAATCTAGAATAATATCACTTTGGTGGAAGACAGAGGCTATTAGCTAAAAAGGAGTGCATTGGATAACCTGTAGATTGATAACTTAAGGATATTAACTGAAACCGAACGAATTTATTTTTCTGGAAGAGAAAACTCTATCGGGAACAATAGATTGTCACAAATTCATCTAATCTAGAAATATCATTTCATTAAGCTCTTTTGTCCTAAACCTGAATGCATTTTCCGATTGCAAACTCATTATCTTTCATTTTCTGCAATATATTCGGATGATGCTCTCGGTTGCATATGGTTAAATTACCTAAATAAAAAGGCAAAGCCTTCTCCCTCCCAGTTGGCCAATAAGTTTTTCCAGGCTGGGCTCTCTTCCCCAAAATTTCCATGTCTAGGAATATAGCATCGGCTCGTATATAAAGGATGTTATATTATAAAGAGCTTCACTGGAACTTGGTCCATACTACTTTGAATTCTTGATGAAGCTTTGACAACTTTGACTTCTGCTCCATACCGATATAATTGGACAAGCAAAAGGCTTGAAATATGATGGTTATGATAGAAGGTTCATGTCACAATTTGTATCATTTATTTATTTATAGAGGAAGAATTACATTCTTAAGGAGTTATGTCATGTGGTTATTGGGCATGGTTATCATATTGGGTTTTGAGGCTATTAATATCGGCTTGTATTGATGGCGATACTACAGATATGGCTAATTTTGACAATATTGATGGCCGATATTGATGACATTGATACTCAAAACCATGGCTATAACTGATATGAAACTGTGACTTTTAACAATGTTTATTGTATTTTCCTCGTGATTGCATTGACTATGCAAGAACCATTTGGTCTCTACACGTATGTCTTGCTAAAAATTGCTATGCCCCAGTCTCAGAATAACTAGGTGTTCCAGAAAAAACACCTCTTTGATTTTTTATTTGCCTTCTCAGTTTCAAGTGCTAAAACCAGAACTGTAATATCCACTAGTACCATTCTAGTTTAACTTTCTTGATCATGAACCGTTAGATATTCTTGTAACAGTAATGGGGAGTGGTCTTGTGTTTCTAGAAGCCATTTAGTTAAAAAATCATGAATTTGATGTCCCTTAAAACAAGGACTTTGTTTGAGGAAATAGTGACAATATGAACACATTAATAACCTAATATGAGGAACACATTTATAACATATACTAGTTAGCCAACAATTAGCTTACACCATGAGAAATGTGTTAAAATTTACCATATTTTTGTCTATAAAAGAAGTGATGGGGGAATCAAACGGTTCAGATTTATTGAATTTAAGATTTTATTTAAATTTAATTTGGGTAGATTTAGTTGAGATTTAGGATTTATTTGAATTAGATTAGGGTAGATTTGATTTTATCAATAATTGCACGAATCGTGCACGTATTGTAGGCTATATATATAGTCATGTATTGAATTTTGAAGTTGATGATGAATTCATTAATATTCTGTTTACCTATAGAAATTTGTATTGTTTAGTTTGATCTCATGGATTGAATCGAATCAGGCGGTGAAGCCAAGATCCGGGTTGCGATTCATTATCATATTATTTATCCCAAATCCTTATTCTTCCCTAATTCCACCAAAATCCCACCACAAACCCTAAGGTCCCCTCTGTCCCACATCAACAAGACCTATATGAAATAAGTAATTGTCTTAGGTTTGGTTCGTGTCTCAATACCACCAATCCTGCTGTACCAATATTTTCGGAGATTTTGGGAAAGATTCACTTTTCTTCTTTTATCATGAGTAAATACTCTGCTCAAAATATGGCTTTGGCCCTTAAGAAAACTATTAATTTTACTTGTCTAAATATTTTTAAATTGATAGGAGTACACAAATCATTGATCAGCAAAAAAGAAAAAAAAGTACATAAAACGCTCAATGTTTAATTAGCTCAACGCACATAGTTAGCTGATAACAATTAAGCTTTTAGGTAAAGCGGTTCCCTCACATGGTACGAGAGCACCAGCTTTCAATAGGTCTTGGGTTCAAAACCACATTAATGTCAATTTGAAAAATATATTCCATTAACCCCATTAATTCTACCTTCCAAAGTGAGTTTAGTTGGAGGAGCCTTTCTACGTGGCTGGAAGGTCCATGTGAAGGGAACATGAAATGTTAAATTAGCTTGACATACATTATTAGCCACAACCCGAGTGCTTAAGCTTCGTATAAAGTGGTTTACTAACAATAAGAAAGATGAAAAATATTCTCAATAAATGGTTTTGCAAAAGCCACTCAAATTGTCTTATAGGGAATAGAGGAACTATGGCAAATATTGTAGTAATATGTAATCAGTTTATGTACTTTGCCCATATTTCTATGACTTAAACTAAAAGACTTCCAGTTTCATACTATCATAATCAAAATCATTCTAAAATGGGTATATTAAACTTATTAAACTAAGGGTGTGTTTGGTACATGAAATGCAAATTCCCCTGTGGCATTACATTCCCAGAAATATCATTTCCTGCATTAAATTCTGGGGAAATATGAGTGTTCTTGAGAATCTAACATTCTTATGTTTGGTACACTGTAAAAGTTCTCAGGAATTTGATATTCATAAGAATACTATTTATAAATTATTTATGTGAAAACAAGCAATATCTAAAAACAACATCAACATCTTGATAGCAGCAAAATCAATTAATTTAAAACATTAAACATATCTCACATAAATAAACAAGTAATTGTGTCGCCATTTAGCTAAGTATTTCACAACATAAATCGATAAATTTAAAAATTTGCAAAGGTTCATAAATTGTTTTTGGCAATGAAACATAAACTCTAAAAACCCTATGAGGGGACATCATACCGACTTCTCTTCGTACCTATCAGCATTGTCGCCGTAGTATTGCATCGATCCACATTTGATTTTAGTTTTGAGATGTGCTTGACATTTCGATTTTACTGGACAACTGGTCCACGTGTCATAGTTGTGTTTGGTTTTTGTTTGAGTCCATTTGGACTTCGTTTGGGTCATCATTTAGGGCTGAGATAGAATCTACTTGGTCATGTTTGTTTCAAGCATTATATTTATTTTTGTTGCTTTTTGTTTAGTCCCACATCAAAAGTGGGTTGAGTTTTGTAGTCAAGTGAGGCCTACTTAATGGGGCCCAATTCAATGAATAAAGGAATAAAGATTTAGTATCATGTTTTGATATTGGTTTGATTTAATTGATTGAATCAACAGATGATGAACCCTAAAACCTAGTTAGGATTCGTGTTCATATCCTCAATCCAAATTTTAAACTTTGATCTCACATCAATTTTTGATATTATAACTAATTTCATTTCTTTTTATTATAATTTTTTTCCAAAACCCTAGCTTTCTCCCTCTTTCCAAAATCCTAGTCGTTCTCAATCCCCGTACTTTTCTTAGTTCCATTCCAAAAAAGGAACTGAAACCCTAGATCAAATAAGATCAAAAAATTATTGTTCATCGTCTTCTCCCCACCCTCCAAAAACCCTAACTGTAATCCACTCAGCCACCGCTTCCCCCCTCCCCTCCAGCCGCCGCCTTCCCCCGCCATCGACAGCAGCCCTCTACCTTGGCTTCACAACCTCACCGACGAGATCTCAACCACCATCTCCCCCTCCACCGCCAGCAACAGAACACCGTCGTCGCCTTATCTGTGTTGCCACGAGGACCGTCGATGTCGCCGTCACCTCGTGCACGCCCAGATCCCTTCATCTCCTCCCTCCACCCTAGCCGCTGTTGTTGATAACACCTTCTGCCTTCATCACCCTTGCAGATCTCGTCGTCCGACCTCGTCGACATCATCTACAGCAACAAACCACTGATCTTCCATGTCACCAAGTTCGCCGACGTCCCCGCCTCCCAAGACAACAGATCGTCAAAACTCGCTGGGCACAATATCCCGTAAAAAGGATCCAACAACGATCTTTCAATTAGCAAGAATTGCCTTATCATTTATTTATTTGGAACTTTATTCGTTGTATTTCTCTTTATTAAGTTATATTAGTTTAGAGAGTTGATTTTTTATTTTTATAATTACTTGAGAGTTGATTTGTTAGTCTTATTAATTAATTAGTTGGACCCTCTCTTATTAAAGGAAGTGATGTAATCATACTAGTTTGGCATTTTTTTTATTATGGACAATGATGACTAAATTACTTTGAGTGCATTGCTTTGATTGAGAGTTCACAATCTTCTCGTCTAGAGTTTTATAATCTCTCTTATCCTCCAAATTCTTATGGCCAGAATTTGCTTGTTCAAAAAGTCTCAAGAACCGTCTTCCTACTTTAAACCATAGTATAAACAAAATAGGTCCTAACAGATCATTAGTGTTGGTAAAGTGGAATTTTCATTCTTATTATTTGCTAACTAAATTTGTCTATAGTTTGAGAATATTCTTTGAAAAAGATTACATGAGTTTTTCACGATTATCAGCTACCTAATTTCTCCCATCATAACAAGTTCTTCTGCTCAATCAATTTTTGGAGGTAATTTCTAATCAATTAAAAATATTAAAGCATCAAAACACTAACTTTACAAATCACATAGAATTTAAATCAACATAAAAAAATATTTCTATACATGTTAAATATGACTTTAAGCTATCTACCTCCATGCCAGTAATAAAAAAATATCTAAAGAAAAAGGTCGATTAGATGTATCATGCATGTGTTGGAATCTTAGGATGAACCACCAACCTCACTCAGCATGCGGTGTAATTCATCTCTGGCTTCCAAAATTCGCTCTCTATCATTGCTGTCTACTACAAATATAAGCCCTTGGGTATTCTGGAAGTAATGCCGCCACAATGGTCGAATCTGTTTCACATTTCAAAGTACAAGAATTAGATTTACTAACATTGATTATGACAAAATTAACTTTTTAATCAAGAAGACAAGTAAAATATAATCTATACGACATACATGCATACACCACATAAACTCCCTCTCTAAGGTTCAAAACTTATAGGAGAAAAATAATTTTTTCGATTAAGATTCTTTTACTCACTTTTCGCAGCTTAAGAATTATAGCAAAAAAACAATGGACATAGCCCGCAGGAAATAGTTCACTGACATTGTTTTAATGTCCCGAAATATCCCGACATGTTGTCCAACATGTCCTTTTGAGCCTTCAATGAGATGACATGAAGGTCGATATATCTTTAATTTTTTTCAAAGAAAGTCCCTGAAATGGGGGTTTATCTCTGATATTTTGCTCGCTTATCTCTGACATTATGTTTTGCACATGGTTATAAGTTTTGAGATTGTATATTTATCTATTATTTACTCTTTATGTTTATTACTTATTAAACACTATTTTTTTATCCTTATTATATTGTTTGTTTAGTAGCATGAAATGAATGTATTCCTTTAAAACATTTACATTTAGGCTTACAATTTTATTAAGTCAATGCAATTAGAATATTTATATATAAGATACATATATCTTTCACTCATTATAGCACCTATTGTTTACTTATGGTGTCCCAATGTGTTCCCCAATATACGCTATCTAACATGTCATCCTCTGGCCGCCATGTTAGAGGGAAGTGGCCTGGTACGAAAATGCCAAGACTTATGGATCAGTAAGACTAGTGAAGCAATCTCCGAATATAATGCGAGTAAAATAAATATGAATTTTTGAAATGTTCAATACACAAGAAAGCTTCCCTCTTAAGAACCTAGTAACAAATAACACTGTGCAGGTTAAAAAATAAATGAAAAAAAAGTAAATGTGAAAATTACTTTTCTAAGATTAATCATGTCAACTATGTCATACTTCTTGAAAGCTTAGAAAACATACCACTTAGGATCCATGTAGGAAGTAAAGAAGAGAAAAAGGAAACTAAGTAAAACAAATTCACCTGCTCCCTCATTCATAACCTCCTTGTGTCCATTGACTTTTGCCAAATAACGACAAGCGAACAAAAGATGAAAATGGAAAAGGACTAAGTCTAATGTTTTAAGTTGGGTGAATTGCATGAAACAGCACTGCGTTTCATCTTGAGTAGAACTTCTAGCCCCTATGTTTGAAATTAGCACCCACTCCTTGTGGATGTAATAAAGTCTTAGCGGAGTTAACAATCCGATATTACAAATAGAAATATGTTAGCAACATGTGCATTGACCGAAACTTTAATTCCACAAATACCCCTCTAACCCTCTACTTATAGCATAAATGTTTCATCTTCTTCAACCCCATGAGCCCCTAAACCTGATAGAAATAATGTGATCTCTCTCTCTTTATACACACACACACACACTTGTGTCCTTCCAAAAGGATTTGAGCGTGAATCCTTCCACTCAAATACAACCCTCCACATTCGAATACAAGATCCACGCCGTTGGAGTTGATCTATATTATTTCAAGTATCTATAAACTAAAAATCAAGTGTTTAAATACTTTTGTCTGTCCATCAAGCGACGCAAAATGGATGGCCGAAAATAGTGAGTTGGTTAGATTTATGTCTTTAGACATAAATTCTCGATCCGGCCATTCGATTATGATCTAAACATTTAAAAACTCCTACAAACTAATTTTTGTTAGATTTGAAATGTTCTACACCGTTAAATCAACCAACTCACTATTTAGGCCGTCCGTTTTTCTCCTACTTGATGCATGGGCAAAAAAAAAAAACACTTGATTTTTGGTTTATAAATACTTGAAATAATATAGATCAACTTCAACGGAGTGGATCTTGTATTGGAATGTCAGATGTTGGTATTTGAGTGGGAAGGATTCAGCCTCAAATCCTTTTGGAATGACACAAGTCTATACATACATACAACATACAACATATATATATATATATATATATATATATATATATATATATATATAATTGAAAGGTAAGTGATTTTATTAATAACTGAACAATAGTACAAAATTATACAATATGGTTGGGCTAGTCTGAGGATCTAATCTTGGATAATTATAGAGAGAGGAGAGGGCCATACCCGTCACCCGCTACTATAGCACACCAAGTAACATCCCAGATTGACCCAAAGCCAAAGAAATTTACATCAGTGCTATCAAAATTAACTAGACTACAAAGCATACTAAATTGGCACATGGATGGTGGTTGCTTGCATTTACTAGAACCCTTTCTGGAGCTAGACAACTCTCTCTCTCTCTCTCTCTCTCTCTCTCTATATAATATATATATATATATATATATATATATATATATATATATATATATATATATATATATATATATATAACTCTCTGAGATAGAAATAATGTGCCCGATCCGCCGTAATTCTCTTTTGGTTCATGTAGCTTACCCCAAATACTTGGGACAAATGGCTTAGTTGTTGTTGTTGTTTGTCTGAGATGGAAACAATGTGAGCTCACTCTCACCTTATTTTATCTCTTAACTGATTTTTTTATTTCAAGAAAGGAAAGAAGTCTACGACCCAATGTTTTAAAGTTTCTTTAACAACCCCCCCCCCCCCCGATAGTAGGAAGAGGGCGGTTCTCTTTATTCTTATAGAATATAGTAATTTATAATTTTTTTTGTGTTCATATACAAACAAAAACTCAAAACATATATGTATCTACGTGTGTGTATATTACACTAATTAGAAAGAGAAAGGTTACTTCATAATTTAGTTATTGTAATCTAGGAAAGCATGCATTTCTTTCTTTATTTAATTATTATTCATCACTGTTTTGGAAGAAACTGTGTGTAATTTTAGATTAAGGAAACATTTTTGCTCTGCCTATATTTGATAATGAATTACATGGGCATGTATTGGACTCTCTGAATCTCTTGTTCTTGTTCTTGTTCTTGTTCTCATTCTATCCTGTCCTCCTTCACAAGCTAATCTGATGTAACAAAGGATCGCAATCACCTTCAATTCAAAGAAAAGAAAAACTAGGATTTTGAAAAAAAAAAAAGAGGGATTAGGGTTTAGAGATAGAACAAGATAGATTTGGCCTTTGTACCTCTTGCGCGGGCTTCACAACACCCCTTACACCATGAGTTTCACACCCCAATGCAAGAGCACCCTCAAGAGAGATTTAACTGAAAAGCTTTTATTTCATCATTGTCTACTGAATAAAAGGTACTGAGGCCTATTATAGGCTTTACAAAAAGATAATACTCAGATATACAGATGTGGTACTAAAACACAATAAAAGCAACAATTAGACTCAAAATAAACTAAGGCAATTGAAGACAACTAGCACTAGTGTGATGACCCCATCATTTTTCCTAGGGTAGGAGAAACTCGAATCCTATCGAGTGAGGTCTCCCCTCACGAAGCATCTCAATCGGGCCAAGGTAGTGACTGTGATAGCAACACTGATATACGTCCTGGCTGACCTAGGGTGGTGGAAGTGGAACTGGTTTCCATGATAGATCGAATGTGAAGATGGTAGATCAAACCTATCACAGGTAACAATCAGATGTAAATCATTCATAATGAAAACTGAACTGACTGCACTTTGCATCATGACTAGCTTGATCTCCTGTGAGCTTGCCTTTTGTAGGAAGATGTGCAATGGGGTCGTAAACGTCAGGCGATCTCAAAGACAAGGGAAATATTATAGGTGCGACAAAGGCAATAACCACATGGTAGGCTCTGTAGGAAGATCTACAAGAGTCTCAATTGGAAGCTCTTCAACTTCTGACTCTAGTTCTGAGTCTTTGACATCTTTTAGCTCTGGCTCCTCAACATTGGGCTCACCATAATCTGCCTCAGATGCATAAATAAGGTGTGAAGCATACCGAGTATGAAAAAGATTTTGTAAGACTAACCAACATCGACAGTCGATATGGCTATCTTTTAACTACTCATAAGCTTCTCCATCCAATCTCATTTGAGCAAACCGATACTTCTGCTAAGATGTCAGGGAGAAATAACTGAAGAAATCTTCAAGATGATTTTTTTCACTCCTCATATCCATAAGACCACTATAATCCCAAAAATGTAGGACAGTTGTGAACATATCCCTTTCTACTTCCTTTTCATCAGCATCAATATTATATATCTACCACGACAGTAAAAAGCCATGAAGAAATTCAGCGCATAAGCTCAAGAATTACCCCAAAGAATCATTGTCTACTGCACGAACATTAAGGCTCCAAATAGAGGCTTGTGGAGGTCAAACCAGCTATCCAACTGCTGTAAATTTTTTCCAGTAGCTCCGGAACTCAATCAGTAACCCAATGCTTCAGACGGAACTCGAATCATATTTAGAACGGGCAAGAAACGGGCTCTAGACTGAGACTGTGCAGGCTGCAGGAACAGCGCAGCTCAGATAGCCGCTAACGTCAGCTCGGAGCCGCTGACGTCAGCACGGCTCAGTGTCAACTCGACCTGAGCCGACGGCTCAGTGTCGGCTCGATCTGAGCGACGACTCCGTCTCTGGCTCGGCTTCAGCTCACCGAGCACTGACGTCAGCAGGCTAGGAATAGTGAACAGATTTTTTTTATTTTGGTTTTCTGTTTTTTCTTCTTTCTTTTCATTCTTTCTTTCTTTCTCTCTTTTTGGGGGATGAATCTAGGGTTTATAAAAAAATTAAAGGGATTAGAGCCTAAGCTCTGATACCAAACTGATGTAACACAGGATCGTAATCACCTTCAATTCAAAGAAAAGGGAAAAACTAGGTTTTGAAAAAAGGGATTAAAGCTTAGAGATAGAACAAAATAGATTTGAGCTTCGCACTCCTTGTGGGAGCTTCACACCCCTTAAACTATGGGTTTCATACCCCAATACTCAAGAGCACCCTCAAAAGAATTTAACTAAAAAGTTTTTATTTAATCATTGTCTACTGAATAAAAAGAACTGAAGCCTATAAATAGGCTTTACAAAAAGACACTACTCGAATATAACTGATGTGGTACTAAAACATAATAAAAGTAACAATTAGACTCAAAATAAATAAGGCAATAGAAGACAACTAGAACTTTTGTGATGTTTCCATCATTAATAGTGTTTTTTTGTAAAACCTATAAATAGGCCTCAGTACTTTTATTCAGTAGAAAATGATTAAATTATAACTTTCAGTTTAACGTTTCTTGAGTTTTGAGTTCTTGAGATTGGGGTGTGAAGCCCGTGGTGTAAGGGGTGTGAAGCCCGCGGTGTAAGGGGTATGAAGCCCAAATTTATCTGGTTCTTATATCTAAACCCTAATTTCTCTTTTCTATTTTCTTGTCAAAACTCTAATTCCCAATTTTTAGTTTGAAGGTGATTGTGATCTCCCATGTTACATTGATTGGTATCAGAGCTTCTGACTCCAATCACCTTCAATATTTTCTTCTCTATTTCAATCTCCTTCAAAGCCTAGATCTAAATCCCTAGATCTCTTCCAAAAAAAGTTTATCATAGCAAATTCCACAAAATTGCTTCGAAAATCTCAGAAATTCACAATCATCATTATACATCTTCCTTCTTGAAAATTCAAAAAAAATCCAAAATTTCCAATCCCTTTCATTTTCTCCCTCTTCCTCTTCATTAGAACCCCCATCATCAAACACCCGTCGCCTCCACCTTCTCCATCCTCATCATTAACTCCACCATCGCCTCCTTCAAATAACATCACCGTCGTCCTTTCCTCCACCACCTCCCATCATTATCGCCACCTGCAGTCTCAAGAGCTCTCTGAGTCTTCAACCTCTAGCCCAGGACCTCGTCGTCCTGGCGATGCTGCTGCCGCGACACCGACTTTCATTGCCGACAAACTTCAACAACACCTTTGCCACTAATCCGATCTCATCGAGCACCGATCGCATGGATCCAGTGCCACTCAGATCCAGCGCCGCCTTCTCAGATCTCAGGAGCTTTTCGCCTCTCCTCTTCCCCTCGTGTTCTACCTTCCCTCCGGAGCCACTCGACGACGCCACGAGTCCCTGCCGATTAGACCGAGGCCTTGGCTGCATCACCAAACCACCCTCATCCAGATCCACCACCGCCAAAGCTTGGTCTCCTCAGCCTCCTCCGCAAGATCTCCCCAGCTCTCCTCTTAGATATGTGCCACCATGACCTCCTCTGCAAGCTCCACCATCACACCCAATCAGATCGCTGTAATGCTTCGTCGTCATGCTGCGCAGCAATCAGAAAGCACCAGCCCTAGCTCGAGAGAGGGAGAGAAGGAGAGCAGTGAGTGGATTTTATTTGGGTGCTACTGGGTATGGTTTTGAAACCCGACCCAAATCTAATTAAGTTAGATTGTGGGTTAATGGTCAAACCCGCTAAGACCCGACCGGCGACAACCCGAATTTGACCGATGCCAGAGCTAACTTTCCAGCTGACGTCAGCGGCTCAGGCGCTAACGGCATTGGCTCATCCGAGCCGCCGGCACAAACCCGGCTCAGGCAAGCCGACCAAAAGCCAACCCAAGCCGACCACCAAGCCAACTGAGCTGCTCGCGTTGCAGCAGACATCATCAGCATGGTTGCTGATGTCAACGGCTTCCCTAAGCCACGATGTTCACTGCAGCAGCACAACAGCACTCCGAAGTCCGTTTCTCGCCCGTTCAGAGACTGATTCAAGTTTCGTCTAAAGCATTGGGTTCGTGACTGAATCCTGGAGCAGCTGAAGAGATTTCATAGCAGTTAGGTAACAGATTTAACCTCCGCAATCCTCTATTTGGAGCCTTATTGTTCTTGTTACAGAACAACAATGATTTTTGCGATAATTTCTGAGTTTCTTGCACTGAAAATTTGACTTAACTTTCTATAAGATTTTACTTTTGTGGAAGTTATATAAATATTGATGCTAATGAGAAAGAAGTGGAACGGGATATATTTACGGCTTTCCCGCATCTTTGGGGTTCTAGAGATCGTTATGGATATGAGCAGTGGGAAAATCATCTTGAATATTTGTTCAGTTATTTCTCTTTGACATCTGAGCAGAAGTATCGATATGCCCAAATGAGACGGTTGAAAAAGCTTATAGGTGGTTGGAAGATAGCCATATCGACTGTCGATGTTAGTTAGTCTTACAAGAGCTTCTTCGTGCTCAGTATGCACCACACTTTCTTTATGCATCTGAGGCAAACTACAGGGAGCATAATGTTGGGAGCCAGAGCCAAAAGATGTCGAAGACTCAGAACCAGAGCCAAATTGAAAGAGCCAAAGCCAGAAGTTGAAAAGCTTTCAATTAAGACTCTTATATATCTTCCTACAGAGCCTACCATGGGATTATTGTCTTTGTCGCCACCTATGATGTTTTCATTGTCCTTGAGATCGTCTGACGTTTACGACCTATTGCAAATCTTCCTACAGGAGGTAGGATCACAGGAGATCAAACTAGTCATAGTGCAAATTAAAGTCCGTTCAGTTTTCATTATGAATGATTCACATCTATCTGCTACATATAATAGGTTCAGCTACCATCGACTACAGTCGGTCTGTCATGGGAATCAATTCCACCTCCACCACATTGGTGTCGATGTGATGCACGAGTACTGTTACCACGACCACCACCTTGGCCCAATTGAGATGCTTCGTGAGGAGAGTTCTCACTCGATAGGGTCGAGTTTTTCTCACCCGAAGGAAATGATGGGGACATCACACAAGTGCTAGTTATCTTCTATTGCCTTAGTTAATTTTGAGTGTAGTTGTTACTTTTAATGTGCTTTAGTACCACATATATCCGAGTAGTATTTTTTTTAAAATCCTATAAATAGACCTCAGTACCTTTTAACCAGTAAACAATGATTAAATTAAAACTTTACAGTATAAAATTTCTTGAGCTTTGATTTCTTGAGATTGGGGTGTGAAGCCCACGGTGCAAGAAGTGTAAAGTTCAAATTTATCTGGTTATTATCTCTTAACCCTAATTTCTCTTTCTATTTTCTTGTCAAAACCCTAGTTCTCAATTTTTAGTTTGAAGATGATTGTGATCCTCCTGTGTTACATCATAATCACTTAGCAAAGTCTAGTTGATGTGTCCTGAGTACTTTCTATTGGATTCAGATCACTTATAAAGCTAATTCATATTTATTTACATCTCTAGGTTTGTATGGGCAGGTTGCAACTCTCAACTCTAAAATTTTAAGTTAATAGCTTCTAACCACATTGTGAAAGAATTGTCAAATTTATAAATAGATTGTGGAAAGAAGGAAACATATAATATTATTGAATCTGGTACATATTTCATTTGATTGCCAAGTATCATTGATGACGAGGTTGTGAATTTTAGATCATGGTTTTGGCGTCCACCTTGCTAAAAAATAGGAGTCAAATTGGACATGCTATAGAAAGTTTGAAGTTACCATGGGTTCAAACTGCACAAGTTTGGGTTACTTAAGGTTTTGGATTAGAATTTCATATATTCAATTTATACCAGCAGAAAGAATAAAACTTCCCTCGAATGCGCAACTTTTCTACAAGTTATTAATGTTTGTTTTCCTACACTTGTGTAGAAGTTAACTTGGTTTGCCTAGAACTACGTAGAAGTTAACTTCAGCAATAGATTACATATATTTGTATATTGGAACTCATGTATGTATTTCTTCTCTCTTTTATATGCCTCATCTTAAGAAGAAGAGCAATTGTTGCACAATTTTCTTAGGAGCTCTAGAGCAGCCAGCCTTCCATAGTCGTAGGAGACATTTTAAGGTTACCAGTTGCAGGGCACCAGAATACAAGTTGCATAATGATTTGTCTTGCAATAGATGATTAGCTATAATCAAATCACATGAATTAGCATGATTGAACAACTTTGAAACTCAGATTCTTGTTGGGGTTGGTAATCATAAAGCTATTACTCTGAATAACTTGGAGATACATCCACTTAGCTATGATCAATCTTTTATATTTTGCACTGATAGATGTCTATGCTTGTTAGAAGTGAATATATTTTGACTACTGTGTTTTGTTTATAAGAATATGTATGAGGTAATGGTTTGATTGGTTCTTCTGTTGCTTCCTGGAGGTCTTAATGGAGAAGTAGGAGGGCTAAAAATAATCTTCAAGTTAGAGTCAGCGCGGTGACAATAATTTTGATTTGAGAGATTCAGCAAGAGGTAGATGCTAGAATGTTTATTCTTTGCCTTAAATTGGATCATACTGATATATTATTGCACAAATTATCTTTTTATAATACATGCATTTGCTAAAAACATATATCTTCTATGAAGATCACAGTCTCTAATTTAGATTTTATTCTCTTCTTCTATTAGTTGAATAAATATGGTGACGATAGTTTTGATTTGAGAGATTCAGCAAGAGATAGATGCTAGAATGTTTATTCTTTACCTTAAATTGGATCATACTGATATATTATTGCACAAATTATCTCTTTTATAATACGTCTATTTGCTAAAAAGATGCATTTTCTATAAAGACCGTATCAGATTTTAGATTTTATTCTCTTCTTCATTTCAGCACAGTTATCGCGATGAAGGACACAAGATGGGACTACAATGCCTTGAGAAAAGGGAGAGATGAACCACTTCGTTGAAAACTTTGTTTTGTAACTTTTTAAAACTTGTAACAAATTTAAATGTTAATGTGTTGGTTATATATTTTTTGTTGTAACTCCTTATATTTTAGTTCTATGTTATTTGAATTGTTACGTATTATTCTTTATTCTATATATGTATTGTTTTTTAAAAAAAACTGAATATAAAAAACTAATATGAGTAACATTCCACAAAGATTCTTCACAAGTAATGCATTATTTTTGTTGTTTTTAAATAAACATTCCCAACGGAAAAGCCTTGGGGATGTTATTTTTTAAAAAAGTAAAGCACCATTTCCCACAGATATTCCGTGGGTTATGTTAAATATAGAAAATTAATAAACAACATTCCCACTGGATTTTCCGTTGGGATAGTTCTGTGGGGATGACATTCCCCACAGGCTTTTCATTCCCAACAGAAAAGTGACATTGCCCAAAGACCCTTCGTCCACAGACAATTCCCCACGGATTTTGCCATGGGGAATACCTAGTTTCTAGTAGTGCAAACATATATGTAAAAATGTGTATCTACCTATACTAGAAAGAGAAAGGTTCAATATTGGGTCTGTCACTTTTTGGAATTCCCAAATGTCCTTTTAGTTCAGTAATTTTATATTTTGCGAAGTGGCCACTGTAAAACATTATTTAAATAGCCTTATATAAATACCAAAAATATCTAATTAGTATGAGTTTTTTATTTTGCTCTGTTTCTTGTCTCACGTCCATATCCTCCTCTCTTGTGCTCCAGTTTCTCTTTCAATCACTTCCCTCTCCTCTGTTCGCATTCTATTACATTTTCATGACACCCCCTCCCCCTTCTTCCTCTCACAAAAAGAAAAAGAAAAGGAAAAAAATGAGAGTGAGGGATCTTCATCTCTCTCTCTTTCTATGTACATCGCAATCACTAAATGACGATCTTCCTCTACCAAACAAAGCCCTTTAATGTTTTAAGTATTATATCAACCAGCTCAAATGATCCGATTAACGAGATGTGGAGAAAAATTCTAAGAGAATTTCTCCACATCAGGAATTGTAAGTGAGTAGATCAGATGTAAACAATCGCAAACAACAAAAAATTTACGTGGAAAATCCGAAAGGGAAAAAACCACGGGAGAGGGAGAGAATTCGCTATATGTCAGAGGATTACAATGAATGTGATCCTGCGATTACAATTTCTAGGACTTGATGTGGTAATCAGAAGCCAACCCCCTTCTCAATGGAGAAGATGTATTTATACCGCCTGAGCTATTATTGTAAGTGCAGATATTTGAATTCACATAATTGCATAATTCGCACATTATGATCTCCTTATAACCGCTCAGATCGGCCGCTTGATTGTTGAGAACATCATGCAGAGATATCCTCCACTATCCATAACAGCCTGCGCTGATATAGAAGCGTTATAACGTTTAAAACATAGGGATGATCTGACAGCGTAGATGGATCCGTGAATCGCGGGGATCATACTATCCAGTTGTAAGTAGCGCATAAGTAGAAGGCTTTAGTGGGTCTTTGTGTCAAAGTCTTGAGTGGCTCCAGAAAGGATCCTTTTATTGATCGAAAATGATCCTTGTATTGATTATTGGTGTCCCAGAGAGTCGCATAGCTCCGGTTAGGCTTGTATGTGAGCTGGGCCTGCTAACAGAGAAGTGATGCCCCCAGGAGGTGGGACACGCATCACGATCTTGATGAGGGTCAAAATCTGACCACTACAAATGCCCCTCCGCCTCCTTCTCGGAGTCTCCGAGCAATGAGGGGAAAGGATTAATCCCATCCTCCAGCGTGACCTTTCACCGAGTAGTCGGAGTATCTTCTTGCGCTTCATGGAGAATAGTTAGAGAGCATGAGGGAAAGCAGTTGAGGTGCGGAGTGGACAGCTGTCAGAGTGACTTGACAGTTATCGGAGCCCCATCCTACGGTGTGACCCTTCACCGATTAGTCAGAGTGTCTTCTTGTTCTCCGAGGGAGTGAGAGTTAGAAAGCATGAGGGAGAGCAGTTGGGGTGCGAAGTGGACAGTTGCCGGAGCCCCATCCTCCGACGTGATCCTTTACCATGTAGTTGGAGCATCTTCTTGTGCTTCGAGGGAGTGAAAGTTAGAGAGTAGGAGGGAGAGGACTTGGGGCGCAAGGCGGACAGTTGTTAGAGTGACCTGACAGCTGTCGGAGCCCCATCCTCCGGCGTGACTCTTCACCGAGTAGTCGGAGCGTCTTCTTGTGCTCTGAGGGAGTGAGAGTTAGGACGTGGAGTCGACATTGGTCGAGCTTGCCCTCTGGGTGATTCATATTCAATGTCTTCGCAGTGCCTTTTAGTTATCGAATCTGATGTAGGTTGGAGTTATCAGGACTTCCATCTTTCAGGAGTCTCCCGTATAAGCTTAGCCGTCAGGGTAAGCACCCAATATAGGTTGTATGAGTGACTGTTAAGAGCGCTTCTGCCATTCAGGAGTGACTCCGTGTAGGTCTGAGCCGTCAGAGTAAGGACCAGATATAGGTTGTAAGCACGACCACCAGAAGTGCTTCTGTCATTTAGGAATGACTTTGTGTAGGTCTGAGCTATCAGTATAAGGACCCGACATAGACGGTAAAAGCGACCATCAGGAGCAGGGTGAGAACCCGATCTAGGCTGTAAGAGCGACCATCATGAGTGCTTCTGTCATTCAGGAGTAACTTCGTATAGGTCTGAGCCGTCAGGATGAAAACTCGATATAGGCTGTAAGAGCGACCGTCAGGAGCGCTTCTGTTATTCAGGAGTGACTCCGTATACCTCTGAGCCATCAAGGTAAGGACCTGATATAGGTTGTAATAGTAACCATCAGGAGCTCTTCCGTCATTCAGGAGTTGACTTCGTATATGTCTGAGCCGTCAGGGTGAGGACCCAAATAGGCTGTAAGAGCGACCATCAGAAGCGCTTCTATCATTCAGGAGTGACTCTGTATAGGTCTGAGCCGTCATGGTGAGGACTCGATAAAGGCTGTAAATGCGACCATCATGAGTGCTTCTGTCATTCAGGAGTGACTCCGTATAGGTCTAAGCCATCAGGATGAGGATCTGATATACTTCTATCATTCAAGAGTGACTCCGCATAGGTTTGAGCAATCATCGTAAGAATAGACCATCATCTAGTCCTGGTACTGTCAGAGGTGTTAGATGGGATCGGTCGCTCTTGAGTGACACTCAAAGCTCGGATTATAAACTTTTTGAGAAAGCAGTGAGAAGTGATTTCCTCCGAGAGTGGTGAGTCAAAGGTTCTCAAGTCACAAGGCTCCACCTTCTTTCGGAGTGGTTGACTTGCTTCCTCGATTCGCTTCTCGATTCGCTTCCGAACAATCTCCACAATGTCTTCAATGCAAGGGACCTTCGAAACCTTGTGGGGGGGCAGAAGTGTCGAAGTGCTCGTCATCACTCAGAAAGTCAAATCTGACGTGCCTCTGATTGCTCTCAGTGTGTGTGGTTCCCGCGGTAATAGGTGGTGAGTGGGAAGCCCAAGATCCATCTGCCCCTGATTCCTGGTGGATTAGGACCTCCGAAGGATTTCAATCTAAGTGATGAGTTGATTCTAGACACAAGTCGTCGTGCCTCTCTACAGCAGCGTCCTCGCGCTTACGAGCCGCCTCCTCCCGTTGCTCACCAATTGCCTTTGGAGGCTGGCGAGCATTTGGAGGAGATAATCTTTGGTGGAGAGCCGAGTTCTTTTCCAATGGTCCCTGCCTCCGGCACAAATACTGGGGAGGAGTGTTCTTTTTCGACGTCTTTAATGGGAACATTGAGATGAGGCAGATAAACATCGGTAGGCCCCGCGCTCCTAGCAGCCATTGGCTTGTCTTTCGAAGTGGCGGCGACGACGGCCTGAAATATGCTCTTCCTTGGTGGGACCATATTCGTTTGGCAAGACTTTTTGAGAAAGAGTTTGGGAAAAGGAGGAGATCTTGAGTGTGGATTTAAGAGATTTCAATAAAAGCACCAAAATGCGGAGGACAATTCTCGGGAAATTTCTCCACACCAGGAATTGTAAGTGAGTAGATTAGATGTAAGTAATCGCAAACAACAATGAATTTACATGAAAAATACGAAAAGGAAAAACCACGGGAGAGGGGGATAATTCACTATAATATCAGAGGATTATAATGAATTCTGCTGAGAGAATCCAACCAAAACATGCCTCCAAGGCAGCCAGACGATCCCGTCCAGGACGTGCAAGAACGTGATAATATCATATAACGGGCCCTCTATCCTGAACAAGTGACCAGAAGCCTCGAGAGCATGGATACCTCGTCATCCCAGGTCATCCACCCGTGCTTCCTTCCCAGGCCTCGCCTTCAGAAAAGAGTCTCCTAGTGCGAGGATCAAGGGATCCGGCTTATAGTGAAGACTGCAAGACATGAAAGACGGCGATGTGATCAGAATCCACCACTACTGTAATCCGAGTAAGACCTCACTCCAGCCATACCCACCACCAGGGGGAAAGATATGTTGAGCAAATCAAGTCAGACCTTGAGCCCAATCATCTCCCTTGGTGGCAGGGCCTCATCACGAACTGAAGTGACGTGACAAGGTTATCATGAAATTGATGTGACGAGTCCACCATCTCCATCCTCTCCCTCTCCTTCCTTCATCGAACGAAGAAGAAAAGCGACAATACAATCTACCAGAACAAAAAATTTAAGAGGCAAAGAACTTTTGAGAAGATGAGCCAACTACTTTCAGGATCCTCCCTATTTATTATAGATGAAGAAGTCAAACCGTCTCATATTCAAATTTCAACCACATCCGAGAGTCGGTTTGTATCCCGCATTTTTCGGCATGTTAGATCCACCAGATACGATCTGCCTCGGCCACACGATCCCATCCATCATGAAGTCAGAATTTCGGTCATTATTTGCCAGTTGTCTTCACCTACTCCAGCTTCCAAAGAGAGCTCAGAATGCAAAAAGGTATTTTGACCAGTCCCTTCAGAGTACAAGCGATGCCTCAACTTCCCGAACCAGTGCCAAATCAGTCCACTCCACTATTTCTCCTTGGAGCTTGGAGAAAGAGGAAGCGGAGGGGTACATGTAGTGGTCAATTTCTGACCTACACCAAGATCAAGACATATCTCCCATCTCATCACAAACTCCCGAAGACAGACAATAGGGTATGCCAAGCAGAGCTACTCCCTAAAAGCATCGCCCAGTTGGTCTCGAGGACACTCTTCCTTCCGAGAAATCCACTGCCCCGAGGACATGCCTCCTTCCGAGAGTATTGCCACCCCGAGATCAATCCTTCCCGTCCCGAGCAAAACAGCCGTAGTAACCAGCCTCATTGATATCTGCCTACATTCATAGAGTCTGTTACCCGTCAAGTCATCTCACGTTTCAAACATTACAACGACTCTTACTTTAGCGCAGATTGTTACAGAAGGTAGCAGAAATCACTCCCACAATCAAGGGCATAATCCACGCTGTTAAGAAGGAATTGCAACATGCAAATCATGTAGTTATTGAAATCCGCATAACCTGCACAGCCAACGAAAACCCTTAGGTATATATACACTGGGAGATCGCCGAACAAATTGACCAACACTTCCCTAGAAGAAAAGAAAAGAAAGAAAAAGATCAGACCTTAAAGATCTAGAGAATCCTCCTTCTTAAACCTCTGTCATCCTGTAATATGAGACTTAATAGAGTTTTAACTCTGCAGAATTCACTGTAACCTCTTGAAAATAGTGAATTATCTCCCTCCTCTATGTGGTTTTTCTCATATGGGGTTTTCACGTAAAATCATGTGTCTTTGCATTACTTTATTATTCTCTCTCACAAATCTCATTACAAATTGAGCGTAGATAAATTTTCCTGAGGAATTTATCACTACATGTGTGAAGCCTTAGAGAAACCCTAAATTACTAGTATGAAATCCTATCTAACCTATCATCTTCTCTATCTCCTCTCTCCTCTTCCAAACCCTAGGCTATCTTCGATCTTTAAATCTTATTTTAAACCTTAGTTCTATTTCTCCAATTTTCAATTCAAAATCCAAGGAAAAACTCAGAAAAATATATATTGCTACATGACCGTTGCTTCAGTACGAGATCCACAATGAACAGTAAACCTGTTAAGCAAAACAAACTTCATAAGCAAGTAAGTAGATTTTCAGGTCGTATCCCATACTTTTGGAGTCCAAATCACGCACGGTTCGAAGCGTTGAATTCATAAAAGTGAGCTCTACATAGCTATAATCATCACAAGAACACTGAGGTTACACCTGATCCTCAGTAGACACGCTTATTATCCAAATCGGTTATTTTGAGTATGATATTTTAATCTCTGAGTTTTACCAATTTAAATATTGTCCACAATCGTGAGATTGTATGTATCTGCTTATCTTTAAATTCGCTAACTTTAATATTGATCGTAAAATTTTTGCCTACATATTTATTATCTTTAATTGATTAATGATTAAAATTGGAGTAGTCTATGCATGTTATTTTTTTAACTCATATATGCATTATTAGTTTTAATCATTTTCTACCAATGATTGTTTCATGTTGGTGAAGCGTGATTAAGTTTTTTATTATTGATTACAATACACGCATACACGTTTCACATCAGTTTGGTATCAACACGGTTAGATAGGATTTGCATAATTAGTTCATGTTGATTTGCTTTATTGCATTTAATTTAAGTTTTTGTTAAAAAATAAAAATAAAAATTAGGAAACATTGTCCTGAAATTTCATACAATTGGTGCATAACCGAGAAAAGGGTACTCAACGTAGTTCTATAATTACGAAATTCCATGCGTGAAAAACCTCCCACCTGAGTTACACCGACCTAACCAATTGTACTAGTAAAATTGGAATTTGAATGACCCAACAATTTTAGAAAATAGATTTTTTAAAGAAAACCAAACAAAAAAATTCAAAATCCAAAACCCAGAAAAAATCATCAAGCCTAAAATTGCATATAAGAATCCTCAAACCACTATTATGGATATACCAACTTTTGATGGTCGTCTACACTATCTTGCTTATTTGTGAGATCTTCAAATTCTTCTAAACTGACTGCAAAGCATGAACATGTATTTCATCCGGTACCCATTTTTGAAACTGAGAAAGTTAGGTTTGCTACCATGAAACTAACTGAACAAACTAATCAATACTAGACTGATTTCGTAAATTGGCAGTACTCTGTGGCCAACGACCGATTGAAATATAGGATAGGATGAAAGAAAAGCTAGAAACCAAGAACGCGCTACCATATTTCTATGAGTTTAGACCTCCCCATCTGTTCAACCCCGTAGGTCTAATACACTTTCATCCCCACCGATCAAACTTACTCCCTCAAATCAAACCAAGGAGTCCCAACTAACACTTGATGATATCATGACTAAAATTGATAACCTACTCTGAATCATGAATTTTTTCAATTAAAACTCAAAAAGTAGTGTTCCTTGTGTGATCGCCACAGTTAGCCAAGTCGAAGAAAAGTTTGATAACAATAAAAGTAAGAATACTGAAAAGGACTTTCAAAATTAGTCCCACAATTAAGTGCTACAAATATCAAGGTTATGAACATATTGTTGACAATTGTCCAAACTCATTTAAGATTGCCATCAATGATGGAGTTTCTATTGAAACACCTAAGCCTGATAGTACTATATTTTAAAAGTCACTCATGTGATTAAGGAGTTTATTGTCACCCGTCCTTTCTCTTCCTCGGCTTTACTGCCAACACCGCCTTCTCTGCCTTCTCTACTACTGATCCCTATTGCCGTTACCTGTTTTAGTCACTAATCCCTTCCTCCCCTACTGTCGACACCATCTTCTTTTCTCTTATAGCTTATGTTAAATATTAAATCGAAATTCTTCATAAACTTTATCCACATAGTCGATCAGTATCAAGTCATTAAGTCTGCATCATCTTTTGCATCACACGTGCACGAACCCGTGCAGATCAGTGATAAAATTGTGCAAAACAACACAAATTATAGGATACGAGCTAATGATAGAAATAGATTAAATACTTTTATTGTTAGTGATGTTCAAAAGTTACATACTTGTAGTTCTGATCCATTTTAAATCTTGATAAAATTGAATGATGATATTTATGTTATAAATCTTCCTATGGATTCGCATAAGTTCTACTTTCAATATTGACTTCTTAGTGGATTATAAAGGTCTTATAAATATTATCCCACTTGTTGATGAGCCTTCCATGAGCCTATTTTCGAGTCACTTCTTTTCATCACTACCAGATATTTTACCCTATATAATATGTCAAGTTAATAAATTCTTAGATGATAAAATTTATCACCATCCAAGTTGGTAGGATTCGGAAATATCTGATTTGAACAGAAAAAGTATCAATTGATGATACATGGCTAGACCGAAGTGAACAACTGAAAATTAATCATAAAATTTTAAAGCAGTATGAAAGCACTTCCATTTTCAACTCAACAGGGTCGAGTTCTCTCCAACATGGGAAGAATTATATGAACATCAAGCCACATGTAGGGCATGTGTATCACTGGTGGAGAAGACGCCTTGTTCTAGTTTTCAAGCAGTAATGGAACTCTTTGTAATTTTAGTTTCTTCATTTTGAATTTTCTTATTTAGGGTTGTATTTTTATTAGGAGTTTAATTTTTTATTTTGAAATTGTAATTCTAGTTTGATTAGGAGTTTTAATTTGAGTTGTATTCAATTTGAACAAGCCTATAAAAACCTCTTGTATCTATCAATGAAGGCAATGAAAAAGTTTATGAAACTTTTCACAAAATTTTTGAGTGATGAATTCTCTCTCAAATATCTCTCTTTGTGTGTGAAGTTTTAGAGAAATTCTAAATTAGTGGTGTGAAATCATAACTAGCCTATCATCTTTCCTATCTCCTCTTCCCTCTTTCAAACCCTAGTTCTTATCTTCGATCTTTAAATTTTATTCTAAATCATAGTTCTATTTCTCCAATTCTCAATTCAAAATCCTAGAAAAAAATCAATAAAAATATATATTTCTACAATACCGCTGCTACAGTAAACTGACATGCTACAGTACAAGATCCACAGTGAACAGTAAACATGTAAAGCAAAACAAACTTAATAAACAAGTTAATTTTTAGGTCATATCTCATCTGTTTGGAGTTCAAATCACGCACGGTTTGAAAGCGTTGAATTTATAAAAGTGAGCTCTACATATTTACAATCATCACAACGAGATCACACTTGATCCTCAGTAGGTATGTTTCTTATCAAAATCAGTTATTTCAAGTCTGATATTTTAAATTCTGAGTTTTTATCGATTTAACTGATGTCCACAAACGTGAGATTATGCGTATCAGATTATCTTTAAAGATCCTAATTTTAATACTGATTGTAGAATCTTTTGCCCGTATATTTATTATCTTTAATTATTTATAATTGAAATTGGAGGAGTCTATTCATATTGTTTTGTTTAACTCATATCTTCATTATTAGTTTTAATCATTTCCTACCAATGATCATTGCGCGTTCGTAAAACGTGATTGAGTGTTTTATTGCTAATTTTCATACACGCATACATGTTTCACATCAGTGAGACATGTGTTACGATCTTGATGAGGTCAAAATCCAACCATGACACGAGATTTACTAGAGAAATATACTTGTCAAGCCAGCAATCTTTTATATGAAGAAGAGGACAATTTCGTTCTCAGTTAGATCAGGCCACTAAGTTTAAGTCCACAATGTTTATTACTTAAACTTCAATATTTTAGTTCACAAATACTACAATCAAAATAGATTAGAATTAGAAAGATAAAGAACTGAGAAGAGAAAGAAATAAAGAGAAGGTTGAAGAAAGTCCAAACTCTCACCCTCTTATAAAGCTTTATTATACAGCATAATTACATATAATATCCTTTCCGTGTATGTTCTTTCTTAACACCCCCCCTAAAATTAAAGCAAATAAATCATACATGTCCATCCCTCTATAGATAAATTGAATCCATAATCTCCCTACTGGCTTTGTAAATAAATCTTTCAATTTAGTAGCAATATCACATATCACGGCTCAATCTTCTTGTCCACCCTCTTCTATATAACAAGTGACAATTAACCTTAATGTGCTTAGTTCTTTCATGAAATACTAGAGGGGATGATATATGAATTGCCACTTTGTTATCACAAGCAATATCGTTGCATATGAGAAAAGGTGTATCATAAGTATTCAACGAAAATCTAATATGAGTTATGATCATAGTTGCAGTGACACTATCAATTCTAAATATGATTTGGAATCGATCAAGAATATGAATTCACATGATAAGTATTCAACGAAAATCCAGTGATCCATTAACGATAAAATTTGAGTTGACAGAAAATTAACTTGCTCCCTTTACCTTTGAGATTGTGTTTGTGTAGAGCAATACCAAGTGGCCATTAAGATATGATGCATATTTAAAAATGGGAGGGAGGCGCATTGATGCTCAAAGTAAATCAAATTGTTGCACCCAAGACACGAAAAGCACACAACACATTCCCATGTTACTTCATAAGGTAAAATATTAGTACGAGTACGAGTTGTACAATTGATTGCAAGGGGTCCTATAGAAAAACTTAAGATCGTTGGTTGTTATAGGTTATTTCCCTTTGATATAAACTGCTAATCAATCTTAATTTGGTAGGTTAGCTTATGAATCTTTCTTTTCGTTTTCATTTTCTTTTATTTTTTTTATTTTTCCCTTTTTTTTTTTTGGCGGCTGCTGGGGAAGCTGTCTAAAAATGCGCTTTGGTAAAGCTTGATGCATTACTAGTAGCGATTTTAGGGTTAGATGGAGTGGTGAATTTTGATTGACATATGATTGTGTTAACCCATATACCAAGTTGAGAGAAGACATGGAGTTGAATTCTTGCAATAATTGATCTCCACCTTTTATTTGGAAACACTTGGAGCACAACTAGTGTATATTGGCAGCTATTTATATTGCAATTCCTTGATCTATCTCTGTCGAAGGAAGACCATGGGTTCACAAGGAAGCCCAAATTAATTTGAAGAGAGATCAAGGAACGGAAATGAAAATAGATGATTTGAGATTTACTCATGGATCTAAGTTTCTCTGCCTAGGAGCAAAGTTTTCAAATAAGCTAAGAACTTGAACAAGGGATTGGATACAGAGCATATAAAAGGTGTGCACGAATTCAAATTTAAGAAAGACAGATTTCTAAGACTGAAAGGTGTCACACCCAAAATGAACAGTCCAATATAATAATTAATGTGGGCTAGATGGGTCTCTAGTATATAGTAGTTACCATAAGTCAAAAATTAACCGGAGCTAACATTTTCAAGATGGATGATCCAAGAAAGTTACAATTCCTCATTCTCTCCTTTGTGTTGGTGTGGTTCCAAGTTGAATGCTTAAAGTGTAACCACCATTCAACACACAGTTTAACCTGGGTATGAATTATCATGGATGCAAGTTTGCTGATATTCTTGGAGCATATGGAGCAAATATTGTTTTTAAAAAGGAGGAAATATAAATTACTCCACTTAGGTATTGCAATTTCCTTTTTCTATCATTGTCCGCCATTTACCATACCCAATTTCCAACACAACTGAAACCCAAAGACAGTGGCATTGCTTCCATCTGTGTCTGCTTCCCTACCCCCCCTCTTGCATCTCCCCCAACCACCCAGCTATATTAATCTTCCTCTCTTTGTCCTCTCTCTTTCTACCCCTCTCTCGCTCAGATTTGCAGCCCACCACACATCCGTGGTAAGAGCAACACCAACAATAGCATCGGTGGCAAGAGCAACGCAAACTTTAATTAGTACCATACATTCTTAGCTTTTCAGTTTTACATGTTCTGAAGAGCACAGTGAACAATTTTTAACATAATGAGCAGCAATTTTCTAATGAAAATAACTCATGATTATTCCTTCCTTAACAAAATTTTCTGTACAAAAAGATTTTTGATGGAAACAACATGAAGTTCTTCCTTGTTTGATCAATTTTTTCAGAGAGGAAATGAAGGCTTCTTTTGATGGAAATAACATCAAAATTGTTTCTTCTTGATGAATACCTATATAATAGGTCAGTAATGAATGAAAGTATGGCTAGATAATAAATCATTAAATACATACCCATTTCAGTTTTACATGCATTAATCAGTTTAAGGTTTTGCTGTATAATATTATATAACTATGCAAATTATATAACATTCATATTTTTCATTCAATTATTATTAATAATTGTATAATAATTATTCAATTATTAGTAACTAATTAATAGTTAACTAAGAGATAATTACTATTTTCTGATAAAAATTATTTTGGTGTTCATTATGAATGTTCGTAATATAATTTTGATAAAAAAGATTAATTGGTGCTAACTTAGCATTTAATAAAACAAAATATTAAATAGTGTCATATCATAAAAAAAATCCTGCCATAAATATGTTTTTTCTTCTCATGTGAAGCAATCATAACCAGCTATATACTTTCTTCCCTTTAAGATAATGCATTTCCACCTGGTGATTACATATGAATACTATCATTATTTCCTCACCGTAGACTCCATATTGGTTCAATAGAACTTTGGTTGGTTACTCCTTGGTTGCACGAGCTTAAATTGATAAGAAATAAGGTATGGTTTTCAACCTGCTAGCTAGCCTAGCTTCGCAGACTAATGGAAAATCCATGCTTCCATTGGCTTGGAATTTGGAACCAGTGTTTATTACCAGCATTGTTGTAAAAAGCCATTAACACCCCATTTAGACCCCATTTTTGCAATGTCCATTATGAAATGTTTTAGCTCCCAATTCAAGATTTAGAAGATCCTTACTATGCATGAATCATCTTCTTATGTTGATGCTTGTTATTGCCATTAAATAGCATTAATTTCCGTTTGCTTTATTAGTTATGCAATTTCTTAGTGATTTTATTTACTAATTGTTTAATTTTCTGTTACATTCTATTTTTTTCTATTTTCTAAAGGTCTAGATGCTGCCCCGCTGAAGCCTATGCCCCCTTCCGCTTCACTCTCGTTTTCACTTTCCAGAACACTGGTCATCAGATTCAAAGTCAATCGTAAATTGATGGGCTTGGTAAGCAAGCACGAGCATTGAGATGATTCAGATGGTGGGAAATGTTCCCATGCATCGTGTAGCAGAAATAAAAATGTTTCGTCTCCCGTAGCACATAAACTCATAAAAAAAAGGTCAATCGTAAAATGTGCCAAAATCATCTGCTCCATAGCCAACTCTGTTGTAGATGATGATGATGAAAGTTTGTTATTTAATCCCATCCATCTATACAGTGCATTCAAGGAGTCTCAGAAAACATTCGGAGGTGATAAGCATGTGCTAAAATAAGGCAGATTAATAGAGTATATGTTGTTACTGGTACTATGTTATGAAATAATATAATCCATAACTAGATTGCAAATATTCTTATAATATCTGGGAAGTGTGATGTGTGAAAATTCCCTCCTATTGAAATATTGAACTATAACAGGGTTTAAGAACAAATACCAAACTTCTATTAAATGCAGTACCTTATCTTGTCCTCCAACATCCCAAACAGTGAAGCTAACATTCTTATAATCCACGGTCTCCACGTTGAAACCTGCCAAACAGAAACAATAGAAAATCAGTAGACACGTTAGCTAGTTTGTTAGCTAGTTTATAAGACCGATATTTATTTTCACCTTAAATGTAAAAGTTATACACTGACACAATATCATCAAAATCAGTTGCATAAGCACTAGGGAGTCACGTGAATTCTTAAGAAACTGAGTGCCAAGGACAGTTGATAGTCTTACCATTTAGATTTATAGAGTAATACAATGAGGAATGGAGATGATGTAGTTTAGCATCCAATGTACTGTTCAACTCAGATGAGATTGGATGCCGGTCTGGAGATATTTTCATGTCTCAACTTTTGTAAATTTCATTTGCTTTCTAACAAATCCCAGTATGATCCTTTCTAACAAGTCATGAAAGCATACCTAAAACTATTTTCTAGGAAGAGGAAAAGGAATTGATATACATATTACATTATTGGAGATTTTTGTTCTCGAAAAAATTTGGAGCCTATGTCATAGGCAATCTGCCAAGAAATATGGGGATCTTCTACCAATCCATGCCATCTAGGATTTCCTGATATATTTACAAAATGTTTCAACTATAATATGTACGGTCTTTTTCTTCTTCTTCATCAAGAAAAAAGATTTAAAAGAAGAAGATCTATCTCTTAATCCTTAGATGTTGTTTTGCTTTATATAAGAAATCTTCTGATACTTTCTGGCAAAAAGACCTTAACAGCTACCATTATGATAAAAGAACAATCAAGTGTCAATTAAAAAAAGTAGATAAAGTAAACAGGGTCCCTTTTATATTTGCTCAGCTCAGTTTTTTCAAGATTTCACAATCTTTGACATTTGAAGGCTCCATATTGTCATTGGTGGCTTTTAACTAAATATCAATGAAATAGTAGTAACCCTTCCTGGAGATGTTTGCAGTGAGATGTGACGAGGAGATATAAGAAGCGATCTTCCTTAGATCACCTAAACTTTCTGGAATCCATGCATGGTAGAAATTTTCCACCGCGCGCGATCGTACGGTTGATCGACACCACAAGCAAGATTAAGGAAAGTGGGGAGTGTATAAAAATGATGCCAAGCACAGAAAAGGAGAGACACACAAGATTTTTACGTGCAAAAACTCAAATCGGGGAAAACCAACGGAAAGGAGGAGAAGAATTCACTATAATTCACAAGTTAAAGGAATTACAAAAACTGAATGCCAGAGTCTAGTGCTGGGCTTCGCTAGAAGCAAAAGGATCAAGAAGCAATCCCTTTCTTGTTGGAGAAGAAAGTCTATTTATACTTGATCGGATTTGCGTGCATGGGGCGGATGGTACGGGCGAGATCCTCATAATCGCATGATCTAAACGTGTAGATTTATTGTAATGGCAGTGATTGTTGGCACTGAACTGTTGGGATTGCATGTAGAGAAATCCGCCTATGTACATAATTGCCCAGTCTGGAGGGTGTTTCACGTTATGAACGTGGAGGAAGATTATGCTGCGAAACTCAATGAAGATCAGGGATGATTTGTTGCCTCAGTGTAACTGAAGGTGGAGAATCTGGAGATCAAGGATGATCAGTTACCGAGATTATCTTGTGCGAAGCTGAAGTCTCAAGAAAAGGAAGAGCTTCGGGATGATTGGGAGCATCGGAACTACTTGGGTGGAAGCATTCTCCGAGCGAAGAGCAGCTTCTAGAATGGCTCCAGAGTGACAAAGGCTTTTGGCTGTTTGGACACATGGAATCATCCTGTGAAGATCAAATTTTGACCGCTACAGATGCATGTCGCTCTTCTGCTTGTCAGAGTCTATGAGAGAGAAGCGAGAGCGGAGCTAGTGAAGGATTCCTCGATGCCTTAGGCTTGACTTGATGCTTGTGGGTGGGAAAGATCTAGAATATTAATGCAGATCTTCTGGGTTGATGTGGAGATTGCGCTGCTGGCTGACAGCTGGCGTGCTAATTGATCTGCCTTCTTAAAATTGGTAACTGGCGCCTCTTCGGATCCTGATGCCAAAATGATTGAGATCGAGGGGAAACAGTGCTAATATCACGCCTCTTGATTGATTGAAATTTTGGGATGTGATCTGACTTTTTGGGGGTCAAGAATTTGAATGGGAGACAGTTTGGCTTCTCCTCCATCTATAAATAGGCTGATCTTTCGTGTAGAAGTAGTCTCTGCCATCTCCTTTGAGAAGTCTTATTTTTGAATTCCTCTTCCACTGTCTTGTTGAGCTGCCATGTATCTTCTTCTCCACTTCATCAGATGGATGAAGGAAAAATTGTGAGGATGGTAGTCGAGCTCCTGCCGCTTGGGAGTCTATTCGGTACAAAACATCAGTCTTTGTGATAAGCCTGTCACAAAATAGCGGAGGTTCATACGCCCGTAAACTTAAATAAGGGGTGCATGTAGGCTAGTGTCTGTGTTCCGAGTGAGGACAATCACATCAGCAGAACATCAGACGGGGGCTCTGAGAGCGGGAAATCCCTCCGCAGAGTAGGGGACTTAGAGTGGGGGCAATCCACAACGGAGGGTTTCTGCTCTCGTAGGACTACCAAAAAAGCCCGTGGCAAGTCTGCATTCACACTTCCAAGTGAGGAAAATCCCATCAACGGAGTGTACAGACATGATCCTCCAGTCGGAGAAATCCTAACAGCGGAGGAATGTGTTTCCGCCTCCGAGTGGGAAAATCCCATCAGCGGGGCATGTGGATGGATGGATGTAACCGCCTCCGAGTGGGGGAAATCCTATCAGCGGGAGTTCTAGCGGCCGCCTCAGAGTGGGAGAAATCGCATCAGCAGGACGTGTGGACGGATAAATGATGTCATAACTGCCTCCGGGTGAGAGAAATCTCATCAACGAGGGGTACTAGCAGCAACCTCCGAGAGAGGGAAATCCCATCAGCGGGGCATGCGGACGGATGGATATACTGCAAAAGTTAGGAGCATAGAATAATATTTATCCAAAAATACAATATATAAAGCTAGGATTAGAAAGTACACTCTGTATGAAATGGAATTCGGGTAGTAAGTCGATCGTCTTGTACTGGGCGATCAGGTTTTGCTCTCGAGGAGGTTGCGTGTTTGGTTGTCTGAAAATTGTCTCAGGAGTGAGAACGTATTCTTTGAGGAAGTCATGTTAAATGAGCTTTTTCAGGTACCTTCGGATGGCCCAACAATGGATGGTGCCTTTTACATTCGTGTTAGGAGTAGTATTCCTCCGGCCCGAAAAGTGAAAGATTATGTCGGATCGGTTTCGGGCGTTTGACCTACGGCTGATCTTTGAAGGTGTTGAGACTTCGTTGATCGTGAGCTTCAACGGAGTGAAGTGTTCCATCGATCCGCAGCTTTGTAGTGGACTTGGTGGAAGGATAGGGAGCACCTACTTCTTGTAAGGAGGTTGCCCCTGGTGTCGATCTTAAGCGTGGTCGGGAGTTTCGTGAGTGGACTTCGACTTCCCTCTACCAACTCTTGATTTCGCGGAGTGATTAAAGAAAGCCTTCATAGCCTCTTCTAGCTGAATGTAAGGTTGAGTTCGGGAAAAGACCTCGCTCATCTTGACGATGTGCTTCAGAAGGTGCTTGTACAGGGGGTGCGTAACCTGCAGCCCGCTGATGAATGCGAGTACAGAGACCACACCACAGTTGGAAATTTTGGTCAGCTGGCTCTGAAAAAAGTTGATGTATGACTTGAGGTTGTCTCTCGACCTCATCTTGACGAAGAGGAGGTGATGGTTGTTTCTATTAGCTTCTTGGTGAGAGACGTACTGTGTGAGAAAGGCCACAGTGCCTCCGAGAAGTTTTAGAGAGCGCGGTGGTATGGAGTAAAATCAATCTGATGTTGCATCCTTCAGGCTGAATGGAAAGGTAAGACACATGATCGAGTCATTCGGGAGTAGATCACCATTTTGTCTCAGAAGTGCCAGAAGTGCTGAATTAGATCGCTCGCTCCGGAGTATCTATCGAAGGTGGGAGTCGAGAATTTTCTTGAAAATTCACACTTCTAGATATCTTTGGAGAGAGGAGAGTCATGGATGTGAGTAGTTGGGACCAGGTGTTGAGGCAGCTTGGCCTCCACGATCTGTTTCTGGATCAGCTCGTTGGGGGCATAGAGACTCGGAGACCTGTTGCTCTAGGGGTCACCCTTTGTTGCGTAGAGTTGTTATGGAGGGCTGTAACTTGGGTCTGGAGTCGGTTGAGTAGTTTCATCTCTTTTTGTTCTCGGATGATATTCTTATAGTCAAGCACCGTCTGTTCTCGTTCACGATCAGATTGCAGTCGTTGCTCTTTCATTTGCTCTCTCATCTCGTAGAGCATCTGAAGGAGTTGGTATTCTCGTTGTTGAGATGGTTGGACATCGACGAAAAGTTCTTGTGGTGAGATGGAGCCAATATCCTCGGTATGTGATTGATTATCGGTTAGTAGGAAGGCCTTGCCCCCAGTGGCTGTGGTGACCTTACCTTTGGAAGTTGCACCTTGGTGATTCGCTTTCGTGGGGCCATCGTTGATCTGGAAAATGATTTTTGAGGAAGGTTCTAGGGGAGAGTCTTGAATGCAGGGACTCAGATCTCAATGAAAGCATCAAAATGTCGAGGGTAATTTTTTTGAGAGAATTTATCTGCACTCAATTTGTAAGAGAGAGTAAAACAATGCAAACACCAAAGAATTTACGTAAAAACCCAGCAAATGAAAAAAATCACGGTGTCAAGAGAGATTTCACTAAATCAAAGGGATTACAAGAAGTTCCCAGCCCTCTGTTACAGGTTCATTCTCTAGAGATTTTCCCTTCGTTCCATTAGATGGAGGTCCAAGTGTATAAATACCCTGCACGTCATAACCAAATGTGCGGATATTACGAATCTCCATAACAATAAGATTTGCATGTTGGGATTTCTTCATCATAACTGCTCGGATTATGCTCGTGATTATTGGGAGCGATTTCTGCTGTCATCTGTAACCGTTCGCGTTGGAAGAAGGATTGTTGCAACGTTCAAAAGTAGGATGACATGGCAGCGTAACTAACTCCGTGAATTAAGAAAGTTTCGCTTGTTGAATTGAAGGTGAAAATCAATGAGGTCGGTTAATGTAGATATCTCACTCGGAGCAGAAGTGGCTTCGGGAACGACTGGGTGGTGCTCAGAAAGGTGCTCGGAGTATGGGAGCTTTCGGAGTGGTGGTATCCTTGAAAGGAGGAGTTGCCTCGAGAACGACTGAGTCGTTCTCGATAAGGTGATTTGTTGGCATGTCTTGTTGTCTGTTTCGGGCGGCCCTGATGAGGTGGGACACGTGTCGTGATCCTGATGCAGATTAGAATCCAACCACTACAAGTATTACTTGGAGATTTAAATTTTAGTGATACTTGAGGAATGAGTTTATGATATTGTTATATTATGGAGTTGTGATATGTATTATTGAGTTAATTTGGTGAAATTTGTGATATTGTAAGTTATATGGTTGTGATATGACTGAAATATCATTTAATATTTTTTGTTAAACAGGATATAAAATTTTGAAGTATTATATTAAAAAAGCTTGTTTCTCAGGTCCGGGGTTGGCAACACTGGACAAAGTTCGAAGCTAAAATTTGAGCTTTAATTCTTAGTCTGGGATTAGCAACCTCGAATAAAGCATGAAGCTCAAATAAGCTTTTAATATTTGGTCTGGAGTAGCCAAGTCTGGACCAAGAATAAAGCCAAAGCTGAGCTTTCATTCTTGGTCCAGGGTTTGCCAACCCCAGACTAAGTTTAAAGCTTAAAAAATTGAATGTCCTGGTCTGGGTTGCCAATCCCAGCCCAAAAAAAATGGTGGCTGTCCGCGCTTATAATCCGCCACGTTGGCTGGGCGAAACGACCTAGCGCCTACGTAGTGCCAAGCTAAGCTTTCAGAGATCGGTTTTTGGAAATAAATTTGAGAGAGGTATGTTTTTAGAATTAAATTCGAAAAAAGGATTTATTCAAAAGAATTGCCCTTTTCATTTTTAGCCCGTAAAATTTGTGATAAACCACTAAATCCTTACCATTTACCTTCATTATTCTAACCCAGATAAATCCGAAGCCAAGCTTCTAACATTATACAAGAAAAAGAAATGCTAAACCGTACAAATTAATCTTTAATCATTTCCAAATTTCAGAATAGGCTTCTTCAAATCTTCAAATTTCAATATAGGGTTCTGTACTCGAGGGTAACCTAATCGCTCCAAAAAGGTTAGGCTTAGATTAAACCCCCCTAAATCAATTGCATAAGCCACCCTTAAACTAATACTTGGTGTCCTTGACTAAAGAAGTAGTAATTTTACTAAAAGAAGATATTAAGGACTTAGATTGTGGGAAAACATAAGGGAAAAGGAAAAGGAAAAGAAAATTTATAAGCGAGATGAGCTGTTGTTGTGGTTTACCGTACCGATGGTAGGGATGGTGGTGATTACTTCTCCGAGCTTCAACTTGTACAGGATGGTGGTCTTTCCGGCGGCGTCGAGACCCACCATCAGTATCCTCATCTCTCGCCTCGCGAACAGCATCTTCACCAGCTTCGACAATGCGAAACCCATTGGTCTGCTAGCTATGCTATGCTACGATGGTGACCAGTGGTGATGATGAGAAGGCTAAAGAGAAGGGAACCAGAGAGAAGATGGAGATAAAGATAGGAAGGGGAAAAGGGGAAGGGTAGAGTTGAGAGCATCTTCGCTTTCGGTAACGGAGGTGATGGGGATAGTGGTGGGAGTGCGGGTCAAGAAGCACAGGATTCGGATTGAGAAGAATAAAGGCGGGTTCTGATTCTTTTGGGGTGGCTTTTATTCTTTTTAAGTTTGCACAAAGACACGAGAAATCTTTTTTTTTTAAATAATTTGAGCCATCACTAATTTAATATAGTGATCAATTTTATATATTTATTTGAACTATTTAATTAAAAAAACTTATCTTTACTTACTCAACATAAGATACAGCTATTTTCATAAATAAACTGTGAGCAAATAATTAAATATGAAAAAAATTGAATTTCAATCAAAAATATAAAAAGAGAAAAAATAAATAAAAGGAAAATTTTGTAGCGGCTACCTACTTTGCTTTATAATTAAAAAAAAAAACTCAACTTCATAATTTTGTTCGCTATAACCTCATTCACGTCAGCATAAATTGATTTCTCCCAACCACCACTTCTTTTTATATTTTTACTTTCTTTTTTACCTTTTCACATTAGCCTTGACGTTGCTCTCTCCGCCCCCTTTCAATCCCCAAGTCAACCCACGAATAACTCTGCGTCAAGGTCAAAGTTGAGGGGAGAACAACGTCGGGGTGATACGGAAGGGTAAAAGAGAAGATAAAAATATATGAAGAAGTAGTGGTTGGGAGGAATCAGTTTATGCTAATAATGGATGAGAGTATAGCGAACAAAATTATGAAGCCAGTTTTTTTTTTCTAATTATGAAGCGTAGTAGGTGGCTGTTATAAAATTTTCTAATTGGAAAAAGGTCAAGAGATTGTGGAGAAAATAAAAAATAAAAAGGTAATAAAAAAAAGGAAAAACATAAAACTACAATGAAACAAAAGACGTCTTAAAGAATAAATGAAAGAAAATTAAAAATTAAAAAAATAAATTACATATGAAGAAAATAAATTCTATTAATGATAAAGAAAAATAAAAATATGAAAGAAAATTAAAAAGAAAAATAAAGAGTTTGAAAAATAAAAAATCAGAATAAAATAGAGAATAAAAAACTAAAAAAAGAAAAAAATCTAAAAAGTAAAGAAGTGAAATAATAAGGAATACAACAACTATGCCATTTGTCCCAAGTATTTGGGGTAGGCTACATGAACCAAAAGATAATTACATCGAATCGGGCACATTGAATAATAAGGAATAAAAAAATAAAAAATCTAGAAAGAAAAAAAGTAGAACAGTATATGAAAAATAAGTAAAAAATTTTGAAAAAGAAAAGATGATTAAAAAAAACCTAGAATAAAAAGAAACGAAAATTAAAAAAGAAATAGAGAATTGAGAAGAAGAAATCCAAAAAATTTAAAAATATGCAAAGAAAGAATTTTAAGACTATATATAGTAGAAAATTGAAAACTGATGAAAAACATGTGGAAAATAAAAAAAAAGTTAAAATAAAGAAGATAAAATGAAAAACCAAAAAAAATTAAAGACTTTTAAACAATAAAAGATTGAAATTTTGAAAGAAAAAATATATACGATAAGAAAAAGAAATTAAATATGAGGAAATAACATTCAATCAAAATTAAAGAAGAAAAAAGAGAAAAGAAAGTAAAAGAAGAAAAAATTAAAAAGAGAAACCAAAGATTTTAAAATTTAGCAAATTTTAGAATAAAAAATTAAATAAAAATATGAAAGATAATTAAAAAGTAAAAAAGAAAGAAAAAATAAAAATAAAGATGTTAATGGATAAGGATAATAAAATAAAAAGTATAAAAGAAAAATAAAATAATAGAAAAGAACAATATTTCAAAAATAAATTAAAAATTTCTACAAAAGAGAATAAAATAAAAAAAATCTAGAATAAAAAGGAAATAGATGAAAAAGAGAGAGAACTGGAAAGGGGAAATGTAAAAAAAATGGAAAAACACCAATAAATAACTTTAGAAGCATGTAGAATAAAATCAAAAAAATCAAGAAAGTAATGGGAAAAAGTCAGAAAACAAAAAATAAATAAAAAATGAAAAATGAAAAGTAAAAAAGAAACAGAAGACTGGTAAAGCAATAAATAAAAAAACTTTCAAAAGTAAATATACCAAAAGGAATAGAAAAAATAAATTAAAAGGAATTGGTTGAAGGAAAAAAATATATGAAAAAAGTTTAAAATATTGAACGTAGCAAACTCATTATACAAGGGGAAATAAAGAAAGAAAAGATTGTCAAGAAAACAAAAGAAAAAAGAAATGATAAAAAAAGAAAAATTGTAAAAAAAGAAAATAAATAATTGATAAAATAGAAAAGAACCAAATGTAGATAACACTGTAATCTGAGTGTATACAATCCAATTTGCAAAATGACACGAAATCTGATAAAACACCGATGAATTATTATATTAGCATTTTATTATTATTTAGGAAAAAAACCAAATGTAGATATCACTGTAATCTGAGTGTATGCAATCCAATTTGCAAAATGACATGAAATCTGATAAAACACCAATGAATTATTATATTAGCATTTTATTATTATTACTCGTCCTACTCAAATGTCTAGGTATATGTACTAGCGTCCCAGCACACATACATCCATATATGAGTAATCCGAGATTGTGATTGAAAACCAATGGAGGTATCAACGAATTACGTTTACGGTGGGTCCAATACATACCCGAGAGAACGACCCAGGATGTTCCATCGCTAGTACGAAACCTACCGCGAGCGCCGGAGGGGAAGGGTCTTATTGTATGCCATTTAGGAAGGAGAAGTAATCGGGGTGCCAACACACCACGCAGAACATCTAGAGGCCCACAAATAGAACCAAAGTTTTAGTTGCACAACATGCCTAGTGCTATTATAAACATGAACATATATTGATATCCAATGGTTTTCCCCGCCCGGTGTAAGTTGTCTTTTTATTATTACATATTATTATATAATTATCAATTTACGGGTATATCAGGAACATGACAGGTGGAGTATAACAAGTACATGAGTACCGAAGTATAACATGATAACAGTTGTGAAGGTTCCATAGTGTGATAATTATAAGTCAAGTGATAACATAGCAAATATCTGGTGATTAGCATTGCAGGTGTTAAACTGTCCTATAAACAATACAAGAAAATAGTACAGATACAGGAGATCGATACGAATACCTAAAAATAATACAATTAAAGAAAAATAGTTCAAGTAAAAATTTCAAACTCCTTACAACAACCATCAATAAAAGAATAATCGTTAATTTAATAATTGTTCAAACGAGGCTGGACAAGCTGGAATCTAGCTAGCACATAATGGAGATAGATTCCCGACGAAGCCAGCATGCAGTGCTAAATGCTAATTCGCTCGGTGAGGCTAACGCTTGCGGTGAAGCAACGTATGAACGTCAATCTAACACTCACAAGAAACCACACTCGCGGCGAAACTAACACATACAGTGAAGCGACATATGAATGTTTATCTAACACATAAAGAAGCCACGCTCGCGGCAAAGTTAAACACACGGGGGGTGAAGTGTCGTATGAACGCTCTGCTAATGTACGTGGCAAAGCTACGCGAGGACGAGTTTGCGGTAAAGCGTTGAGTGCTGAGCTTGCCTCCCTACGGAATTATGTAGAATCTGAAGGTTAAGCCCAAAGACTGAATTATAGAATCGCAGAGAGATTAAGTCCGGAGGCTAAGCAAAGCGAAAGTATAGCTAAACCGTGTCTGACGAGGCTATGCAATTAAGCTCGGTTCGCAGCTGGTTCCCAGCGAAGCTAACAAAACACAAAGGTTTTAAACCCAAAGGCTGAGCAACATAGCTAAACCGTGCCTGACGAGGCTATGCAATTAAGCTCGACTTGCAACATATGGCGTAGCTAGGCTCTCGATGAAGCTAGCAAAACGCAGAGGGTTTAAGCCCAGAGGCTGAGCCCGAAAGCTAAAACCACGAAGGGTCAACCACACATAATAATAAAGCAATATTATAAGCAGCATACATGTACATGTATTAAACTACGCTATTACAAACATTCACCACATACGAAATACAAATACAATCCTAGACAAATGCAAGAATCCACAGAATACAATATACAATCTCAGAAATACAAAACACTTGTTAAAGCGGGAAAACACATAAGCACTCGCCTAAAACCACGAAACTCGGCACGAAATCCCGGAACTCTGAAAATACAACACAAGCAACCATTCAAAACCAAAAATAAAAAAAGGAGAGAGAAAGAATTGAAGAGAAAGAAACAAAGAGAGGGGAAACAAGGCACGCCTAGGGTGAACGGCCTAGGTGGCCGCGCTTGCCTAAAGAGGAGGAGAGGTGAGAGAAGGTGGTGGTGGTGGTGTTTGGACTTTTGGTGGAGATGGTTGATGAATGAGGTGGTGTTGTTAGTGGTGGTGGAGATGATGTTGGAGATGATGGTATTAGTGGAGAAGGAGGTGGAGATGATATTGGAGATGATGGTGTTGGTGGTTGTAATGGCGAAGGAGGTAAAGGAGTTAGAGTTTGGAGGAGAAGAAGATGGTGGTGTGGGTGATATTTGGTGGTGGTGATGGATTTTGTGGTGGTTGTTAGTGAAGGAAATGGTGATGGTGGTGAAGAAGATGGAGGTGGTGAGGTCGCCGGAGTTGTCGCTGGAATAGTCACCGGAGTTTTCACCAGAATATTCACTAGAGTTTTCACCGGAGGGGGTGGTCGGCCCTAGCTTGGAGGTGGTGGCCGGCTAGGGAGGAGGGTGGTTGGTGGTTGGTGGAGGTGATGAAGTTATTGGTGGTGTTGCTGGAGAGGTTAGAGGTGGAGGAGTTGTGCTGGATGAAAGTGGTGGTTTTTGTTTGGAGAAGATGGAGAAGATAAAGGAGGAGTTTGTGATAGTTATGGTGGATTTTGGTGGAGAGGAGAGGGAGGAGAGATGGAGGAGAAAAGGGGCTGTTTGGTTAGGGGTGGAAGTGAGGAAGTAGTAATAGTTCCTTTAAGAACTTGAGAATTGGTTAACAAGTTTCAGTATTTGAATGCTATTGGGAAGTGTGATTTGAAAAATGTTATGTCTTTTCTGGTGTTTGGATGGTAATGTGAAAGTGAGAGTGAAAAAATGACCATAAAGTTAACCGCAAAATAATATTAAAATAAAAATTAGATTGTAATTAGAATGTAAGTGAGATTTACATGACCACAAATTAACTGTTTTGAGCTACAACTTATTACAAATGAGATTTACATGACCACAAAATTAACTGCAGCACCCTGAAAGTGAGGAAGTGATTGTGTAAAAGGGAAAAGAGGTTTTCTCATTTTCCTTTTCCGGTGTTTGGATAGATAGGAAAGTGAGCAATTATACATCCCTATTTTCTTACTTGCGCTCACTTCCTTGCAACCAAACACGCCCTTTGGAGAGGAGAGAGAGTTAGTAGGCGATGGGAGATTAGGAGAGAGAGTTAGTGGAGGGAGATATTTGTATTGAAAGTGAGTAGGAGATGATGGAAGATGTTGGAAGGAAAAAAGAAAATAGAAAAGAAAAAGGAAAATACCCGGCCAAACTCCGGATTCGGGAAAACACAAATATTATTTTATTCGATAAATTTTTGACAAATTCAGAAAAAGCTTAAAAAATTTTCAAAAATAGAAAATATTACCCTTAGCAACATGATGAAATCAGATTTAAGAAATTCGACTCTGTTTGTAAATTAAAAAATCTTAAATTATTAAATTGCTGCTCTTTAGAAAATGATCATGACGGTGTAAAACTCCAAAAACATCAAATCATTGTTCTGAAATTGCAATGACTTTCATGAATAATTGGACCAATGATGCATGATCTTTACCTGATAACAATATCGTTCATGTTACTAAAATCACTAAGAAAATATTGTCAAATGGTAACACCATTTTCTTGTTTATATTGTTACATTAATATCATGTTTACACTATTAACACTGTTACTGTTATTGTCATTGTATTATTCCTGTAATCTAGGTAACATGAATATTGATTAATCCTAATAATCTAAGTAATAATGACCTTAAATAACTTAAACCGAGATTGGAGAAATTGATAAGGGAGACAATATTTGTATTTTGGGTAGACTAGGATATAGGTTGTGCAACCGAAAGAGGGTTTCATTGCAAGGTTCTCGTAGGATGACTGGAATCCCGTCTTTTTATCCTGTTTTACAGTTATATGACTACCTAGTAGTAGGGCCTAGTTCAGCACCAGGAGTCTGGCCGTGGTCACAGGTATATACGAGGCACACCTAAAATACAGACAATGTCACCACCAATCAGTTTCAAATAATATAAAAACCCAATTGACATGTATAGTAACCATAGTATGGGATGTATTTTACTGCATATGGCAGTTGATGCTCGCTAATTAATAACAGAATTGGACCTCACAAATTGCATTGAAAATTGATGTATGCTTACTTGTTATATATTTACACATAAATCTAGACACCTGACTTGATATATGATTCTATTACAATCTGTTTTTCCTTACCATTTGTTTATGCACTGCATTGTCATTGCATATTTTCATAGTAATAACGTAGTATGCACACACGAAACATACATGTGCACTTTTTCTCATTTTACATACTCGCTGGGAGTTTTCTGACTCTCCTAGATTGCATGCCCAGTTCCAGAGATTAGTTTATTCTACTGATTAGGATTGTACGTAATACAAGGAGCTTGTGGAGTAACAGTAGGAGTCTGGAATTTCTTTTTCTTGGTCACCTACTCCTGTATTATTCATACTTTTCTCTTATTTTGTTTGATTTACTCTCTATATATATTGATTGGACTCAGCCTTTATTCTATTTGATCATTCATAGAATTATGTTATCTTGTGTGAAAAATTATATGTCATATTGTAATGATCATATTTATCATAATTGATTTATATAACTTGCTCAAGTTTCATTAAGTTTAGCGTGTATACGTGGGATATTTTCCTCGCGTATATGCATCACCGACTCTCATCACGTGTTGTTTTTGTTTATTTTGAGAAGCGTGGCATGACACCTAAAAACTTTCTTGAAGTTTTCTTTTATTCAAAAGACAACCATTGAATTTTTCAGAAACTATTGTATGTTATTTTACCCTTTGATAAGTGATCACATGACTTGCATGTGATTTTTTTAGGACAAAATTACCCATCATGGTAGTTTCACAAAATTAATCTTTTAGAAGTTGTCGAAAACAAGAAAATAGAAAAAATATGTTTCTCCTAAAAATTATACAAAAGAATTTCCAGGTATCTCATGACACCCTTAATTGATTCTAGATAATTATTATTTAACTATCTATAATAATAATTATTCAGTTACAACCATTATGTTAACTATCAGAAAAATAATCAAAAAGTTTCTAGAGATATTAACAAACTAAATTCTACTAACTTTTAGGTCTATAAACTATTCTTAAGAAAATTGCTAACAAAAAATTTAATACTGACAATTATTTTTATTTTTGTTTACAATATTAAACATTTTCTATCAATGAGGTCATTATAAATTTAATTGAAATTTTAATTGATCTAGGTTCCAAGCTCCATAGCAATGAGCTCGAACCCATGGTTTAGATTGAGATTCACAGGTATAGAGCTCGGATTGAGTTCTGGGTCCGAGCTCCATGCCTGAGGAGCTCAATGTTGGCCCAAAAGCCCATCACTCTAGTTTTGATGATGATTAACTCATATAATTATAGTACTAATGATCTTGTTATATTTAAGTTTCAGATATTAATCAAGATCTTAGTTGATATTTAGCTTCTTTAAAGCTAACCGTTGTGATTCAAGAGTTTAAGCTTATAGAACATATCTAGTACTCAAGATGGAGTCTAGCTCGGAGAATCAAGTTTGGATCAAGTCTACTTGGAAAAGAAGATCTACAATAAGACTTGTATAGAGTTTGTAAGTATTGATCTCTTGTAAAAAAAAATAGATTAGTTTTGAGTGTTCAAGCTTACACACAACAAAAAGGTTTGGTTTCGGTTTAACAGGTTTACATTTCGTATTTTGGTTTTCAATAAAAAAACAAGTTCAATTCATTTTGTTTGTGTATCCATACACTATTGAGCTTCAAATATGTTTGAATGACTTGTTTTTATATTTATGGTGCTTTAGAAAATTTAGTTTTCATTTAAAAGTTTAGTATTTGGAAAAATACATTTTTATTTCAAGAAATATATTTTAATTTACCAAAAATAAATGTATATTATTTTATATATGTATTGGATTCTATCTATACACATTGAGCTTAAATTGAGTTTCAATAACTTATTTTTGTATTTGTTTCAAAAATATTAAATTTTATTTAAAAGTTAGTTTTTAGAAAATACGGTTTTTAAAACATGGCATGCTAAAAATGAATAATCTAAAAGCACGTAAACATAAATGGGAGTAAGAGATAGTTACCAAAAGCAAGAGGGCATATCTCTATGTCTCCAAACCATGGTGGTCCTCCCACCAAACTCCCCTTGAAAGTGATGCATTCAAAATTGTCACCTTTTATCTAAGAACGCATTCACCTCAAGGCACCAACAACTCTCACGTCATGTGAGAGCCCACACCTACATCAAATAAAATAGGAGTGACTTTTGGTACCCATACTCTTTTGGGCCCATGGGGTTAGCTCCTTTCCTAACTCAAACAAATCTATTTGTAAAATTTGAATCATTAATTCTATCAAAGCAAATTTTACAAGGTGGCCCTTATGTCCACAACGTGTACAAGTGTACACATGAGCATACATAGTGTCATGTGTATGAACGTGAGAAGCATGTGTATGCCGTGATTTGTGTGCATGCATAGGTGGAACTTGTTTCTTTCTAAAACATGGATTCCAACCGTATGTGATTCATGACACATTGGCTCAAAGTGGAGCCTAAAAATCAACACTTTTCTTCAATACACAAATATCATTTTTAATACTTGAAGATAAAGTGGAGCAAGCAATAGGTATGCTAGAAGATGTGGCTACACTAGCATGGCAAAATGTGAAGACAAATCATTTTTCAAAGATTTATTTTCATTAGAAATTAAATCTAATTCCTTTGAAATAGAAATAATTTTGATTTTCAAAGAATCATTTTCTTTTAAAACAAAAACAAGTTTTGAAGATAGAACTTCATTTTCCTGCAAAACTTCATCACAATCACTTTTATTTTTCAAATTTTATTTTCATTTAAGGCAAGTTCAAGTTGGGATTTCAATGAGTCCCTTTCATTAGAAATCTCAACCTTCTCTTACAAAGACAAATCAAGTTTTGAAATTAAATCCTCATTTTCTTTATTTAATGCAAAACTTTTCTTTTTTAAAAGTTTATATTTTTCTAACAGTTTTTCACAAACAATAGATAGTTCTTCATTTAAAATATCGGCATCAACATAATCATCGCCGGAAGAACTAGCACAATCATCTAGTTGAGATTCCGAATTTACCTCAAGGGAGTCATTCCCTTGGACCATGTAGCATTGTTGTTTAGATTCATCCTCACTAGATTCTTTCTCCACAATGTTTGGCGTTTGAAGCTTTGGAGAGATCAAGGTGTTCCACACTGCAAAGGCGGAATCACAATGAGAAACCATAAAAATATAACCTTTACTTAGAGTGCTCCTAAGTGCCTCTAGGGCTTGTGCATTGGCCTCTATATGCTTGCTATTATCAAGATAAGATTTCTTGGAAGTGGTAAGAAAAACATGCAATCTTAGGGTTTTTAGGTACATACTCATCCTATACTTCCACATATTGATGTTAGAAACATCAAATATGGGAGGGGCAAGATAATCCATGAGTGTGTGTAAACAAGCATGTGTGCAAGTGCAAATACTAGATTAGCTAATCAAGATCTTACTTCTAGGTGGTTAAACCTAATATCAGAAGCGTAGGCTCTGATACCAATTGAAATATACCTAGAGGGGAGTGAATAGGTGTAAGGCTAATCTAATGACAAATAATGCGAAATTTAAAAACTAATTGCAACACACTTAGTGAAACTAAAGACTGTAGCCGAATTCCCAGTGAAGGGCTCTGGACTAACTCCTCTTGATTCCTCTGAATAAGAGTTGAGGTGTTACATGAAGCTCTCTTGGTTTAACACAAGTATGGCACATAAACAAACCTAAATATATATATGATATGAACAATATGATGCAATGCACAAAGAGAGAGAGTTTAGAGATAGTGGATCAAACACAAACACCAAGATTGTTTCGAGGTTCGAGCCACTGCTCTACGTCACCGCCTTCACACAGAAGGATTTCTCACACAGAGAACCTCCACTGAGGATTTGGGTAATACAAATCGGGAGTACACAACTCCTCTCTCTAACAATACAACCTCTACACAAGAGGCAAAGCACAACACAAATCACCTCTACCCTTAGAGAGATAGGCACTTAGCCAAACAAGATCAACCTCATACAAGAGGGATAAGGCACAAAGCCAAACAACAATCACCTCACACATGAGGGATAAGGCATGTAGCCAACACTCCAACAATCACCTCTACACTTAGAGGGATTCCAACACAACCTCCACAATCACCTCTCACTAGAGAGATAACAACACAATCACCTTTCACTAGAGGGATATCACAAAGTAAGGAGGGTTTACAACTCTTGGTGGTATTAACAACCACAAACCAATTTTCGCACAAAATAGATCCTAATGGATAGGATAAATAGAATAGCTCAAGGGTGAGAATGGAAAGTGTTTGGAAATGAAAACAACAAAGAAAAATACTTGAAAAAATCACAAGATAGATGTTGAAATAAAAATTAAAAACCAATTCCCAAATACTCTATTTTTCTTTGATTTTTTCAACACTTTAAAATAAATAAAGATCAAATCTTTTAGCCCAAAACTCTTTTAAAAACTTGCTGTTAAATACTTGTAAAAATGATAATTTTTGCTCTCTAAAAACTTAACTAAAACCAGCTCACATTAGGGGTATTAGCCCACAAAAATTCTGCCCGTTGGCAGCCAGGAAACGTCAGAAATGACCTTTCGGTGGACTGAGCGGTTGACCGGCCAACGGTCATTTTTATGACAGTTATACACTGGTCAACCGGACCTGGAAACAGAGAGCAACGGCTCTCTGGCCGGTCGACCGCCCGGTCGACCGGAATCTGGATACAGAGAGCAGAGCTCTCTGCCGGTCGACCGGCCGATCGACCGGGGCCATTTCTAGAGAGCAGAACTCTCTGGACGGTCGACCGCCTGGTCGACCGGCCCACCAGCCCAAGCTGGATGCACACTTATGCACGTCGGTCGACCGGACCGATTGACCGACTTCTACTGTGGTCGACCGGCAGAAGGCCAGTCCAGCTAATTAGGGATTTGAAAACTTGGCTTTTTAACTTCAAATAAATCCCATAAATTCACTAAAAATCTACAAAAATAAGTTTAGTAATATACTTTGATATACAAACATGTTTGAGTAAAAATCAAAATATGTTATAAATATTTTGAACTATTTTTGTAGTATGAAAATTTTGCCTTAAACCAAAATCGATATTTTCCAAACTTAGAGTTTTTAAAATGGAAAACCGTTTTCTCCAAAACTCATGTAAATACAAAAATATGATATTGAAACAACTTTGAAGCATATTGTATATAGATAGAATCCAGTATACATATAAAGATTTATATCTATGTTTTTGACATGAAATTCAATATCGGTTAAACAGAAAACTGAAAACCAATAAACTTAAAACTTGTGTGTGTATTGTGAACTTGAGTGTATCAACACTATCTAATGTTTACAATAAGATTTAAACAAACTAAATTAAACATAATACTGAAGTCTTCTTGTAGAACTTCTTCTCCAAGCCGACTCGATCCAAACGCGATTCACCGAGCTTGACTCCAACCGAGTACTAGATGCGATCTTGACGCGCGAGCTCTTAAATCAACATGTGAAAGCTCCAAAACACCTTTATTGAAGCTAATCACCTACTAATATCTTGATCAAATATTTGAAACTAAATATCACAAGATTATTAGTAAACAATAACTACATGAGTTAATCATCATCAAAGCTAGAGTGAAGGGCCTCTAGGCCAACAACTTGTACATGCCTTGATTCTCTTAAGAATATTTTTACTTCATATATGTGTAAATTGTATTAAAATTACATGATTACATATTGTATTCTTGAGTGTCAGATATTCTATGTGTACTCATTTCATGTTTGGATACATATGTATGCTTTAGTTTTACAAAACTTACATATATTTTGAAATTTATTTTTACATCTTAAATATAATTCTTGAATAGTTTTTGATGAAAATAAAATTTTTCATGATTCGTATTTTCATATTTATGAAAAAGAATATCATATAAGTTTTGATGAAATTGAGCTTCATTGCTTTATCTTCATAAAAATGTTATTTACATGACTCTTGTACACTATATATCTTTTATTTGCTCATGGTTTTAGATTCATGAGCATTTATGTGCTTTATAGATTTTTGGTGTCAATTCTTGTGTAATTACATTTTTTTCATGAGATATATATAATTGGTTTATTTTTGAAGAATTTTGAACTAGTTTTTATATATATTTTAAATTAGTTCTTCTATTCTTCACTCGGTATTAGTTTTCAATTTGTACTCAACTATTTTCAAAATCATTGTTTTGAAAATTTCTACCCTTAGTGGGAGGTTGGTTGGGTAATCATGACTTGTTTTGTTTAAATGACTATTTCTTGACATGTGTATGTAGGTTGGTGATTTCAATGACTTATACACATGATTCTCATGATAATTGATTTTTGTATACTTATTCTTATTTATCTATATATGTATGCTCGTTATTATGGGTGGTATTTCAATTGACATACATACATATAGTGCATGTTTTGTTTATGTTCTGTGCATGTCTCATACATGTTTAGCACAGTCTTCTTTTTGCATACCTTGAATATGCTTTAATGTATAATTGGTATAACTTTAAAATGATATCATCACTTTTTAAAGTTTATGCATTAGTTTTGTGATTGTTTCAAAAGGTGGAGAACTTTCTTAAATTTTAATTGGCATCCTATTTTCTACTTTTGAGAAAAAAATTTTAACAACTCATATTTTCAATTGGTATCAATTATCATAATTGGTATCTAGTTTTCAAAATTATTTAGAATTCAAAATTGGTTTCATGGCCTTTTACTTTCTATTCAATTGGTATCATGTTTAAACTTTCAATTGGTATCAAAATGTTTTGTAATTGGTATATATGTTGGTTTCAAAATTATTTTCAATTTTCAATTGGTATTTCTAGATTTTTAATTGGTATTCGTTTTTGTTTATAATTGGTATCTTACAAATATTATCCTTTCAATTAACATTCTTGTTTTATTTTTACAAATGGTATCTTAGAAAATCAAAATTCCTTTTGTTTTCAACTTTGTTTTGATATTTATTGCTTATATGCAATGGGAGTTAACTTAACGTATCCTCTATATATAAACTTATGATGAGTGTATTATATAAGAAAGAGTTTGATCTCTCTTCTCTATATCATACACGTGTGTGTAGGGGGAGCTTAACGTATCCGTCTATACATTGTATACTATGCTTATATGGGTTAGGATTTTAGTCACCCTTCTCTATATAATGTTGGCCCAATGGCCTTCCACTCTAGTTTTGATGATGATCAACACTCATGTAGTTATGTTTACTAATATTCTTGTGTTTCTAAGTTTCAGATCATTAACAGGATATTAGGTTGGTGATTAGCTTCAACAAGATGATTAGAAGCTATTCATGATGATTCCGGTGCCAAAACTTAAAGATCATACCTTTGCACTTGGAGAATCACGGAGTTTTGGAGCAAGTCTACTTGAAGATGAAGATCGTCAAGAAGACTTAGGTATCTAGTTTAGAGTTTGTGTTTTAGATCCATATTTGTAAAGCTTAGTTTAGTTGATATGCTCAAGTGCACAAATCACACACGTTTTATGATTGAGTTTTGGTTTTCATGAATAGTTTATCAAAACAAGTTTAAATTGATATATGTATAGTTGCTTCATTCTATACATGCATGCTTAATTTTTTAAACAAACTTATTTTGACTATCCTATTCATGTTTTGGAAAATTCTAGTTTGATAAAAATACAAGTTTTGTTTATGATAAAATTGGCAAGACACAAAAATGAATTGATATGATTGATATATGTCTTGAAATTTTTATCACAAGTTTGGTTATCAAAGTAAAATAATAAAATAAGTTTTAGAAAGACATGTTTTTAGAAAAACAGTTTTTATTGTGATTAAAACTATTTTTTAGATTTACTGTGAATTTATGGGATTTTTATTGAGTGAAAAGACCTATTTTCAAATCCGTATCTGTGCAGATCTGCACTGTGCCTGCCAGGCCAGTTCGGTCGACCGGACCGGTCGACCGCACCAAGTGGCCGGTCGACCGGGTCGGTCGACCGATGTGCACAGACGTGCACGCTGGCTACACATTGTAGTCGGTCGACCGGACCGGTCGACCGAGTTGAGAGTTCAACTCTCAGGATGTTTCGGTCGACCGGGCCGGTCGACCGCTAGTGCCCAACGGTCACTTTTCTGACCGTTGGCGGTCGACCGGGCCGGTCGACCGACTCCTGTCAGAGCTGCCAGCTCAGCTCTAACGGCTAGTTTTCTGTTTGGCCTATATAAACTCTATCTCTTTGGGGATTTTGGCCAAGATTTTTAAGAGGAAAAATTCCAGTTTTCTGAAGTGTTTAAAAGAGTTTTAAAAAGTAGTTTTGAGCTTTAAACTTCTAATCTTTATTGTTTTGGGTTTTTGGAAAATCAAAGAGAACTAGGTTTTGGGATTTTGATTTGATCTTTTATTTCTATCATATACAAGAGATTTCCCAAGTAGTTTTTCTTTGTTGCTTGTTTCAAAAACACTTAGTTTCCACACTTGAGCCATATCTTCTATCCTAAACTATTAGGATCTTATTTTGTGGAAAAAGAGAAAAGAGAGTGTTTGAGGTTGTTGTTGTAAACCTCTAAGTTGTACACCCTTATTCTTGTTGTATCCCTCTTCGGTAGAGGTGATCGGGTGATTGGTTTGTGAGCCTCTTAGGTAGAGGTGTTTGTTGTAGTTGGCTACGGGCCGTATCCCTCTTCGGTAGAGGTGGATTGTGGTTGTATAGCCTCGGTGGCTTTGTAAGGTTGAGAGAGGAGTTTGGTACTCCTATAGTGGATTGGAAAATCCTACACGGTGGTGTAGGCGGGGATGTAGAGCAAGGTGCTCGAACCTCGAAACAAATCTTTGTGTTAGCGTTTGATCCATTGTCTCTCTAACCCTTACTCTCTTTACTTTGTGCAAGCATCATTCATTCATTGCATACATATCTTATACATTGCTTGTGTTGCCTTGCATCTTTTATATTGCAATTCGTTCTTATATGCTTGGCTTGATTGTGTGTGCACATATTTCATATTGCTTGGATTGCTTGTGTGTGTGGGCATAATTTGTACTCATCCAACAAGAGCTTCACATAGCACCTCAACCCATTTCAAGGGAATCAAGGGAGTTAGTCCAGAGCCTCGCAAGGGGAATTCGGCTACACTTGTTGTATTGTATTAGTTTGTGCATAATTTGCATTAGCTTCCGCATTTAGCGCACTTAGTTTGCATTAAGTTTCTTAGATTAGCACTTACACCTATTCACCCCCCTCTAGGTGTTTTTCATATAATGCATGTGTGCAAGGGGAGTTAACTTGACGTCTCTCCTCTTCATAGATTTATATCATATATACATGTACTTTATTTTGTGTACTCTTTTTGATGAATTGACAAAAAAGGGGAGAGGCTTTTAGAGTTTATATTTGCAGTCTTGTATTCTGTGCTTGCATATATGTGTTTATATTCATGATTCGTGTTCATGATTTATTTGATATCTATGAGCTTGCATTGAATATCTATATATTTTATGCTATGCATGAGTTAAGGGGAGCTTTTATAAAGCCTTTCTCTATTCATGTATATATAACTCCACGAGTTTTGTTATCATAAAAATGGGGGAGATTGTAGGCCCAAAATCCCATCGCTCTAGTTTTGATGATGACTAACTCATATAGTTATAATACCAATGATCTTGTTGTGTTTAAGTTTCAGATATTTGATCAAGATCTTAGCTGGTGTTTAGTTTCTTTAAAGTTAACACAAGGTGATTCAAGAGCTCAAGCTTATAGAACATATCTAGCACTCAAGATGGAGTCTAGTTCAGAGAATCAAGTTTGGATCAGGTCTACTTGGAGAAGAGGATCTACGAGAAGACTTGTCTAGTGTTTGTGAGTTTAGATCTCTTGTAAAGAATAGATTAATTTTGAGTGCTCAAGCTTACACACACAAAAGTTTGATTCAGTTTAACCGATTTACGTTTCGTATTTTGATTTTCAATCAAAACAAGTTCATATCATTTTGTTTGTGTATCCATACACTATTGATCTTCAAATATTTTTGAACGACTTATTTTTGTATTTATGGTGTTTTGAAAAATCTAGTTTTTGTTTAAAAGTTTAGTATTTGGAAAATATATTTTTATTTCAAGAAATGTATTTTAATTTATCAAAAATAAGTGTATATTATTTTATATGTGTATTGGATTCTATCTATACATATTGAGCTTAAATTGAGTTTCAATAACTTGTTTTTGTATTTGTTTTGAAAAATTGGATTTTATATAATAGATAGTTTTTAGAAAATACAATTTTAATTTAAGGATGAATTTCTATACATTAAAAATAGTTCACATGTTTGCAATATATTGTGATTTTTATCACATATTTGTGCCCTATTGTACTTGTACGAACTTTTTTTGTGAAATTTATTGAAATTTATTAGAATTTATTTGAGTTTAAAAACATGTTTAAATGTTTCATATTATGTGAAGTTTTGGGCTGAGTTGGTTGGCCGCACGGCCGACCGAGCGGTCGACCGATGTGAACCAACATTTATAGGTCATGAGAGCTAGGAGATCGACCGACCGACCGGTTGACCGGCTGTCCCTGTAAAACTCTCGGGGTTCATCGGTAGACTGACAATCCCCAACAGTCAAACTATGACCATTGGCGGTCGACCGCTAGGTCTCTTTGACATGTGTTTTAAGTCAACAACTAGTTTTGTTTTGGCCTATATAAATGGGTTTTTGGCTAGATTTTTTAAAAGTTTTTTAAGAGCAATATTTCTTACATTATACAGAGTTTTTAAGCAAAGTTTTTAAAGAGTTTTTGTGCTCAAGATTCATATGTTTATTGGGTTTTAAAGTTTTAAAAAATCAAAGAAAACAAGTTTTGAAAAATTCAAGTTTCAAGCTTTCAATTTTTATATCTTTTAAGAAGTTTTCTCAAGCGTTTTCTTTTATCCTTCACTTTCAAAATATTTGTGTAACGCCCTGGTCATGAGGGTACGGAGACGTTACTGCGACATATATATGTAGGTCGAAAATACCCTCACATATATACGCTAAGCATAGTACATGCAAGAATCAGAGTTCAGAAATACGTGGTGTATTATACATTCCAACATATTTGTACAATTACAAAGTTATCACACGATGTGACTCAATATTATAAGAATATTACATCATCAATATGACGCAAATGCGAAAATACAAAGAGATATACAATAATGAACGATACAAAAGGTGCTCACGAGTTACAAAAGAAAACTCGAGAATCGGGCAGGGGGTTGGAAGGATAGGGTCTCAGACGGTCTGTCAATGATCCATACTTTAGTTGCGAATCTTTGATCAGCAATTGGGAGAATTCATAAGCTCCAAGCTCCGGGATCTAGACATGAGAATTCGGGGAGTCAGAAACTCCCTAACGAGTGATGTGGTGAATGCCAAGTGGCATGCAGGGATAAGCACGCGTGTATCGAGAAATTTGAATCATAAATAGGCATTGAAAACCGTGTCGTGAGCACAAGCATACAGGAGTAGGTAGAAAGATTAAATGATGTCAAGCAGATAACATGCATGGTATAATATGATAAGAATAGTAGACTAGAGGAATAGAACACCAGTGGTAAGGTAGGATGAATACATATAATATAATAATAATAATAATAATAACAAAACCAAAAATCCGAAGTAAAACCCAATGAAAGCGAATAAGGCAAAACTAACTGTACAAACTACAGCTTCATGAGATAAGTACGTCGAAGGAATAATTCAGATAAGGAAACCCTCATCTATATATCATATATCTCATGTTATCGTAAACTAAGTTAATACGACCTGAATTGCAAAACATACAACAAATTATTAGTTGGCATCTTTTATTATTATCACTTGTCTTACACAGATGTCTAGCTATGTGGACTAGCGTCCCAGCACACATATATCCACTCTGAGTAAAGCAAGGTTGTTATTAGAAATTGATGATGAAACCTATGGTTATGTTTACAATGGGTTCTGTGCATATCTGGAACAACGACCCAATTAACCTGACATTTAGCCAGGTCCGTGCCGCGAAGCACTCATGATAAATAGATTACAATAACCGGGTTGTAAGAACTACCCCGCTCGAAACACATGGGGCCCACATGTAGAACCTCAATATTTTAGTTGCACAATATCCCTATAACATTGTATAATTATTAATTTACGGGAATAGCAGGAGCAGGACATGATCATGAATTCAGGAGTACAAGAGTACATGTATAACATGAGTTCATGAGTACTATAGTTCAGGTCACTGTATATATAATACAAGATAATAGGTACAGGATTCGCGTAAATGTGATAACATATGTTAAGTATTAGCATGATAGGAGGCAGGTGATAAGTGCTAAGTGATATCATAACAGGGCAGGTGTCAAGTAGTAGCATGACAAGTGATAGCATGACAGGTGGTGATATCAGACAGGTGACAAGAGACAGCATGGTAAATGATAGCACATCAGTGAAGCATGTCAAGCGATACAGGAAAACAGTAATGATATAAGAGATCGGTATGAATACGGGAAAATCATGCAGTCTCAGGAAATAAATTATAATTAGGATTTCAAACTCTTCACAACTATAATAGAAGAATGGATAAACTAGCAAGCAAGTAATTAGCAAGCAAGCGAACATCCAAGCGGGGCTAAGAAAGCTGAAGGCACAGACAGCAAATAGTGTTTAATCACTAGATAGCTTGACGAAGCTGCTAGAATGACTCGGCTTAAAAGGTAAGTCTAAAATCCGGTAGAGTTCGCCCAGATGAATCTAGTGATAAAGTGCTTAGTGCTAAGCATGCCAAACCAGGCAGAGCATAAGAGACCTGACGTTTAAGCACACTCCTCTTTCGAGGAAGTGGGCGAGAGGCCCGAAGGCTAGAGTACGCCAGGATCTAAGCGCACTCTCAGTAGTTACCACAAAATCCTTAAGGGTGCAAGGCCTAGAGCAATTGGCTAACTAGCCTGGGAGTGGGCAGAAACCCAGAGTTAGTACAAGGGTACCTGCATAAGATATTGTACCACACAATCATGCATAAAAATAGACAGTAGCTAGTCCATCCATATAATGTGTGAGCTCCGAAGGTTGTGTGTAAGCTCATAAGGGCTGAAGTAAGCCCGGGGTCTAAGCGCACTCTAGCTACTATGAAACCCATAAGGGTGAAAGGCCTAAACCAATTGGGTAGCCACCCCAAGAGTGGGCAGAAGCCCTTAAGGCTATACATGGGTACCTGCATGGTTAGTACCAACACGTGCGCAAATATCATATTGTTTACACTATTACAAACATTCAAACACGGGATATAGCACATGATACTTGTACATGCATACAAACTGGTACAAATACACTAGACCACATACTCAAATCCACCACAACTCCAAATATAGTACAAGCTCGACGTTGCGAGGAAAAACACTCGCTAAAAACGCAAATTTGAAAACTCCGCGCGCCTGAGCTCCCGAGCGAGGAAATATCAGAAGCAAGAGAAGGAGTGAGGGTTTGGCCCCTTGGTGGCCGCCGGACCTATGGAGGTGCGACACCCCCTAGGGAGCTCAAGGAGGGTGGCCGGCCTAGGGAAGAGAGGAGAGGGAGAATGGAAGAGGGTGGTGATGGTGTTGGTGTCTGTAGTTGGTAGTGTTGGAGGAGTTGAATTTTGAAGAAGGAATGAAAAGGAAGTTGAAGGAGGTGAAGATGATGGTGATGTTGGATGTTGAAATATGGGCAATGGAGGTGGTGTTGTGGTGGTGAGAGTGGAGAAGGTGGTGATGGAGAAGAATAAAAGAGGTGGTGGTGAAGATGGAGGATTTGTAGTGGTGGTGATGATGTCGCCGGAATAGTCACAGGAATGGTTGCCGAAAATATCGTCAGAGTAGAGGGGGCCGACCCTAAGCTTATGGTTGTGGCCGGCTTAGGTGAAGATGGAGTGGAGGTAGTTTTGTGGAGAGATTTGGTGGTGGTGGAAGGTTGAAGGAGATAGAAATGAAGAAGGATTAGTATGGTGGAATTTTGATGATTATGGTGAAGTGGGAGGAGATGAGGAGGAAGAAGATGACGGTAAGATGTTGTAGGTGTTGTTGTTTTTGTTGTAGTGAAGATGGAGGAGGATGGGGGTGATAGGGTTTTTATGAAGAAATGAAAAGGGAAGAGAAGGAAAGGAGTTTGGTTTTAGAGTTGGAGTTAAAGAAGAAGGGAAATGATTTTGGGATGAGATTTTTTTGTGAAATGGTGATGGTAGAGGGAGTTATGGCCGACCAAAGTGATGAGAGAAGGTGATGAGTGAGTTGGGATATTTTGGAGGAGATATTTTGGTGGAAGGGTGTAGAATGTAGCAGAAGTGTTTAAAAGTTGTTAGAAGGAAAAGGAAGGAAGAAAAAAAGGAAAAAGGAAAAGAAAAGGGAAAAAGAAAAAAAATGGAAGACAAAAGAGGAAATAATTTGAATGGTGGAATCCCTGTGTTTAATAACGGATGTGGAAAATTTTCGGAAAATACCAGAAATATTCAAAAATCAAGTATCTCAGAAAGCTCTCAAAAAATTCTTAAAAATCAAGAATATTATACTGAGGATCATGATGAAATAGAATTCAAGAAATTTAATTTCATTTTCAAATTAAAAATTCTGAAATCTATCGTCGATACGAGTTGACATTGAATCTGGCCGGATTTTGATAAATTCAGAAAAATCTCAAAAAATACATTAAGATAATAAATCTTATTCTAAGAAAAAATGTGGAAGCGGTTTCTTGAAATTTGACTCTGTTTGTAATTTAAAAATTTGAGAATCAAGCGGCAACACCAATCAATCCGATTTTGGAGATTTTATTAAACTAATTCAGAAAAATTTTGAAAAATCATGAAATTTTAAAATAATAAAAAAAGTGTTTAAAACTAACATCAATCAAATTTAACTGCCAACAAGATCAAATCGAGTAATATACTAAGATCGGGTCCCTAGTTCAGATTAGGGCTGACTCCGAGTCCACGAATCTGGATCTAATGCAAAACGATCGCATAAATAATCATAAAATAAAAATAATTGTGGAAAGTAAATAAAATAATATGATGTAAAAATCTGAATATGTATCTAAGTACGTATTCCAGGAATGGGGTGTTACATCCTACCCACCTTACAAAAATTTTGTCCTCAAAATTTCGATAAGTGAAAAATGAATACAGGAAAGGATAATGATGAGATTATACCAATTGACTAATAACTCTGGACCTAGACATCTCCTACACGTCCTGCCGTATAATTCTTCGGACGGTGCCATATCAATACATATCTGATAATTGTTAATAAGAGAATTCTATTAGAAGAAGATAATTAAGATTATGAATGGTCTGATTGGACTACCCGGTCTTTCTGAGAATGATATCATAAGCTGAAAATGAGAAAGTCCCTAAACTTCTCTGAAGACTTTAACAAAATTGCGATTCGAATCTGGTGTCTCTGCTCGACACAATATAACTGGAATACCTTATAGCTGAACTATCTCTCTCATATAATTATCTGCTAAAACTTCTGTAGACTAACTCACTCTAGATAATAGATCATAATATTGTAGGTAAAGAAAACCCGATAACGGATCGTAAATACATAAATAAAGAACAACTGATAATAATAAGTTCTGAATACTGGGTGTCAATTACTTTGAGAAGCATAACTAAGAATTCATAATAACTGCCTTCTGAATGTTAATTTGACTATAAATTAAATATCTAGTGAATACCCAAATCCTGTAATGTCGGCCGTATAGATCGTCGAGAAAATTATGACAAGCTTGTTTAGACGCAGCAAGAAAACCTGGTTCATTAAATCCATGAAAACAAGTCAGGTGGGAAAAATCCGGGGAACGAGGTTAGAGTTCTAAGCTCTGTCAGAACTAGCCACGAGTGAAGCTAAACTTAGGTGGGGACTTTGCGTAACACAACATCAGGTGCTAAGCACTAGGGTGCGGCGACGCTAACACTTTGCGAGGCTCACACTAGGCGGAGCTCACGCGGCGGAGCCAACGCATAACATATCACTAATTGCTAAGTGTCAAGGTGCAGTAAAACCCACGCCTGTTGATCTCGCGTGGTTAGAACATGACTCTTGATTAGCAAGGCTAGTAGGGTCCGTGGATCATCAAATCCATAAAGTATTATGGCTCTAAAGGACATGATTAGGAATTTACAATGATCAAAATGAACCTGGAATGCTATCTTCTGGATACAAACCTTACGGCAGATCAATTCTGAAAATACCTGAGCTCTGTAAAGTTGATGAAAGAGATCGTGATTGCCACTTGAATATTATAAAAAAGACTACCGTAGCTCTGACTGACGAAAATCTTGAATCTGGCAATTTGTTTCATACTGACGCTCTTCGCATAGTGGCATAATCTGTTTAATTACATACATTATGACTGCCCTACTTTCTGTACAGATCCTTACTTTCTGTGTTAATCCCTATTACCCATATACATATAGAATGTGAAGCCAAAGAATTGACCGACATAAGATAATACGATGCACTAGAATTGAAGAATACTGGAATAGGATGAGGATAATCACATCTGTCTTACTGCTACCTCACTAGTATACCCATATCTTATGTTGGTATAAAGGCTATGAAAAATCAAAATAGTAAAAATGGAAGAGATAGGAACAACATGGAAAAAAGGAGGTGGATATGAAAAACTAAGATTGATATAATAGTACAATAAAATGGATATAATAAGGAAGATTTACCAACTCAGGACATGATAATCTGGGGTTAACAGTTACGGGTGGCATCTTCTGGGTTCCCGTTCAGATATTAGGCTCCATATCCTGCTATTACTTCATTTGACGCCTCAGCTTCTTCTGTTGACAAATTATAAACTTGGCTTCTTCCAGCTCTTGTCCCTCTCTGTGACTGACCATACTGCTAGGGCGAGAGTGGGACTCTTCTTCCAATGGGTTCTAGGTTCCTTCTCAATAGTGGGGCTGGAAGCGCTGGGGGTGCTGCTCGTGCTAGAAGTGTTGGATAGGTCCTTTTGAATGGATAATTGCTCACTGAATGATCCCCGTACCCACATATCAAACATAGTCCTTTGACAATCTGACATTTGTATTGAATGTGTTCTGGATTTCGACAATACTTGCATACTACCTGTTGAAGGGGATACTAGAACAGATGTTTAGCCTTTGGCATATTACTAAATCTGACTGGTACTTTTCTATCCATTAACGGATATTCTCTGTCCATCTGCTGGAATGTCCGCTTCCCTGACTTGTCCTGTTCCTGATCCCGGTTCTTCTTTTCCAGTCCCCGCTCCACTTCATGTGCTATGGAGAGGACTTGAGAGTATGTCTTCAGTTGCTAGGGTAAAAGGAGTATCTGAATGTCCATCCTCAGACCTTGCTGAAATCTTCTAGCTCGGTTCTTTTCGTCAGACACCATGTATGACGCGAACCGGCTAAGTCTCAAAAACTCTGCAGCATATTCGTTTACAGTCTAATTCCTCTGCTGCAATCTGATAAATTGTTCTTTCATCTCCTTTTGAGCTATTACAGGGAAGAATCTCTCATAGAAACCCTTTGATAACTGGTCCAAAGTAATGGGCTTCTCCAGTCTCGCTTCTTCCGTTAACCACCATGTTCTGGCTACACCTTCAACTGTATCTTGGACACTTCCACCTTGCTCTTATTAGGGACTCGACTGCTTTCAAAAAAATTATTGTGTCTACCAACCACTGCTCTACATCCAGGGGCCTTTCCATGCCCAAAAAGATCACCGGCTGTAATTGTTGGCCCAGAGGCCTTCCACTCTAGCTTTGATGATGATTAACTCATGTAGTTATGTGTACTAATAATCTTGTGATTTTAGTTTCAGATCATTAATCAAGTTATTAGTAAGTGATTAGCTTCAACAAGATGATTTGGAAGCTTTCACATGTTGATTCAAGAGCCCGAACGTCAAAGATCATATATAGCACTTGCTCGGTGGATCAAGGAGTTTTGGATCGAGTCGGCTTGGAGACGGCGCTCTACAAGAAGACATCGGTACCTAGTTTAGTTTTGTGTTTAGATCCAAATTGTAAAGATTAGAATAGTATGATATGCTCAAGTTCACAACACACACACGTTTCATGTTTTGAATATTGGTTTTCGGTTTTTCCGCTTTTGGTTTAACCGATCTTAGTTTCATGAATAGATAGATCAAAACAAGTTTACATGGTTTAATGTATATTAGATTTGTTCTATATACATGCATGCTTCAACTATTTAAACAAACTAACTTTGATATACCTATTCATGTGTTTTAGGTTTTGTTTTAACAAAACTTATTTTTGGAATTAAAGACAAAAACTATGATATATATATGTTTCATGTATATAGGATTATATCCATATACATCATGCCTAAATGTTGTTTAAATATCATGTTTTTGTATTTGGATGAGTTTTGGACAAAACGTATTTTCTATTCAAAAATCCAAGTTTTAGAAAATACAGTTTTTGATTTTTGGCAAAATTTCTATAACACAAAAATAGTTCAAAATGTTTAAGATTTGTGTTAAAATTTTTAACACAAGTTTGTATTTCAATGAAAAATGATAAAACTATTTTTGTGGATTTTTAGAGATTTAATGAGAATTTTTAGGATTAAAAATTACATGTTTTTGCTGACCAGAGCAGTCTCTGCCAGGCTAGGTCGGTCGACCCCTACGGTCGACCGCACCCAGTAGCCGGTCGACCGTATCAGTCGACCGACGTGCACGGATACGTGCATGCTGGCTGCCACATGGTCCGGTCGACCGCACGGGCGACCGACTGCATGCAGGCAACTCTCTGTTTGTTTCGGTCGACCGGGCAGTCGACCGGTAGCTGGCAAAGGTCAAAATGTGACCGTTGGCGGCTATATTTTTCTGGGGGCTATAAATACCCCATTAATGGCCAGTTTTCGACAAGATTTTTTGTGCGAATTTTTCCTTACCCTCTGGTGTTTTCACAGCAATCAAAAGAAGTTTTGGGATTTAAATGAACAATTTTTTGGTGTTTTTGCTAGGGTTTGGAATATCAAAGAAAAGGGTTTTTGGGAAAAAGAGTTTTGATTCAACTTCTTCATCTTTGTTTTAGTTTTTTCCCAAGAATTTTCTTTGTGATTTTGATTTCCATTTCATTGGTTTTCTCCACACTTGAGCTACATCTACTATCTTATTCTATAGGATCTTTGTGTGGGAGAAAGAGATTGTTTGTGGTTATTGTTTTGACCACCAAGTTAAAAACCCTATCTTTGCTTGGCTTTGTGCCTTTCCCTCATTGTGTTGAGGAGGTTGTGCATTTGGGTTGTATCCCTCAAGTTGTGAGGTGATCCTTGTGTTAATCCCTCAAGTTGTGAGGTGATTGTTTGTTGGCTTGGAGTTGTGCCTCAAGGAGGAGGTTGTGTTTGTAAGGAGAGGAGTTGGGTACTCCTTGTAATTGTTATTGCCCCAAATCCTCAGTGGAGGTTCCCTTTGTGGGAGTCCTTTGTGGACAAGCTAGTGGACTTAAAATCCTTCTGGGTGAAGGCGGGGATGTAGAGCTGGGTGCTCGAACTTCGAAACATATCTTGTTGTTTGCACTTGATCCCTTGGCTCTTACTCTATCTCTCTCTCTCTTTACTATTGTGCCTTGCATAAATTCATATTGTTCGTTCATAATTATTTGCTTGGCTTGTTTGAGTGTGCATCTCTTGTTAATTGCAATTAGTTTTTAAATTTCGCATTAAGTTTATTAGATTAGCATAATCACCTATTCACCTCCCCTCTAGGTGATTTTCAATTGGTATCAGAGCCTCCGCTCCTGATATTTAGGTTTAACCACCTAGGAGTGAGATCTTGGTTTGCTAATCTTCATTTGCATTGTTCATTTGCACACATATAGTTGCACTCATGGATAGCCCTCCTATGTTTGACTTTTTAGACTTGATGTTTGGAAGGCCAATATGAGTAGTCACTTAAAAAGCTTAGGACATTTAGTTTATCAAGCCACTACTCAAGAATCCTACCCAAATCATAGCAAGCATAAAAAGGCAAATGCATTAGCACTTAGAAATCTTAGAGCATCTCTTAATGAAGATTTTTTACCGGTGTTTGATCATTATGATTCGGCTTTTACAGTTTGGAGCATATTGACTTCTCCCGAGCTACCAAGGATCATCAACAAGTTGAGAAGATCTAGGAGAGACATGTCCGACGAGCATTGCCTCATGGTCCAAGGGAAAGACTCCTTTGAGGTACAATCGGATTCTCAACTAGATGATTGCTCTAGTTCCTATTGCAATGGTTGTTTAGAAGCTCAAACCTTAAATATGGAACTTGCCACAAGCTTGAAAAATTTTGGAAAAACATAATCTTTTGAAAAAGAATAATCTTGAACTAAAAGAAGAAATGAAGGATTTGTGCTCAACTTTTGAAACGGTTTTACAAGAGAAGGAAGAGATTACTAGTGAACATGACTAACTAAGATCCCAACTAGACCTTGCCCTAAAAGAGATTGATGTTTTGAAAAGCAAAATGATTGTAATGATGTTGTGAAAAACAATGAGGTTTTATCTTCAAAATTGGATTTTGTTTTAAAAGATAACCTTGTTTTGAAAAATGAAATTGATTTCATTACAAAAGAATTGAATTTGGTTTTGAAGAAAAATGAATCTTTAAAAATTGATATAGATTCTCATGTTTGCCATGCTAGTGCAGATTCACCTAGCACATCTATTGCATGCTTCACTTTATCTTCAACTATTGAAAATGACATAAATGTTTTGAAGAAAAGTGTAGATTGTTTGGGCTCCATTTTGAGCCAATGTACTTTGAATCATACACGCTTGGAACCTTGGTTCGCAAGAAACAAGTTCCATCTTTACATGTACACCCATCACGGCATACACATGCTCATCACGGACACAACCATAACATGTATGCTCATGTGTACACATGTACAAATTGTGGTCGAAAAGGCCATCTTGCTAGATTTTGCTATGATCGTTTACATATTGAAAATTTAGCAAATAATCTTATTTGGGTTAGAAAAGATACTAACCCCTATGGACCCAAAAGAAAATGGGTACCAAAGACCACCCTTTAGTTTTTGATGTAGGTGTGGGCTCTCGCATCACGTGAGAGTAGCGGTGCCTTGAAGTGGATGCGTTCCGTGCTTAAAAGAAAACAAATGTGGATGCATCACTTTCAAGGGAAGTTTGGTGGAGGAGGACCACCATTGGTTTGGGAACTAGAGAGGTGCCCTCATCGGTTTTGGTATCGATCTCTAACTCCCGTTTATATTTACATGCTTTTCATGTTCATCTATTTATAGCATGTCATGTTTATTGTTCATTATGCTTATGTCATGTTGATTAGACTAGTGATATACATGTTTAGTTACTTGAGACACCCATGTTTTATATGGATCTATATTTAGTGTTCTCACCTTATTTAAACTAATATATATGCACTAGATCTAATGCACATGCATATACATAATGATTATGTGGATGTTTATGATTTTTGTTTTGATGAATCATGTTTTGTTTAGTATGTTGAATGCCATGTTTATTAGACCTTTGACATACATGTATAGCTTTTGAGATCACCCATGTTTATATGGACCCATATGTTGTGTTCTCACCATTTGTTTAGCTATTATGTATATCATGATTCTAATAGCATGTGGATTTACATAATGATCATGTTTATGATTTTCATGTTAATTTATATCCCGTTTTATGCTTAATGATTTGATTACTTGTTTAGATGTTAGTTTTCATTAAGATTAGGATTTATACTTGTACATAGAATGGGCCACAAGTAACTCTTTTTATGTTTGTGCTTGAATGCCTATTTGTACCCATTAGATGTGCTAGTATAGTCTTGTTTTGATGATTCATGCATTCTAACTTGTATTCCTCATCTTGAATATGTTTCTATGATCATGTGTTTTAACTTCATGTATATATCTATCTTGTCCAAACTATTGATTATACATGTACATCTTTTGAGCCACGTGCCTTCATGCATATACTTTTGTGGACTCATTATGTTTAGGATATGTATGCATACTTTAGTTTGTACATGACATACATATGCCTTGAAGTTTAAATTGTTTTGATGATTTTCATGTTTTTAGGTAATTTCAATTGGTAATGAAAATCTAGTTTTTCATGTTTTCATGTTTTTAAGGAATTTCACATGAGCTTAATTGAATATTTTCATGTTGATATGTGTCACATAATACTTGTTCACTCACTTTATTAGTTTACTCATGATTTGTTTTCATGAGACTATGATATGGGCTTTATGGATTTTGAGTGTTTAGTGATCATGTGAATTACATGTGTTTCATGAAAAACAATTTTGTTTTATTCCTTACTTGAAGGATTTCGTACTAGTTTTAAAAGTTTTTCCTATAACTAGTTCGTATTCTTCACTATGGTAGATATTTTCAAACATACTATATTTTCAAATCTATTTTTGAAAATTCCTACCTTAATGGGAGGTTGGATGGGAGATCATGTTCATGCATGCTTTAAAATGAAAATCATTTAAAACTTGAACCATGATTGGGTGGTAGTGATATGATGTATACACTTGATCATTATTGTTGTTTCAATTGGTATCATTGGACTCTTTCAATTGGTATCAATTTTGACCTTTCTTGTATACTCATATATGTTTGTATGTATGTATGCTTTCACTTCCAAGAATATCAAATTCAATTGGTATCTATTTTCCATACATATATATGTTTGTGTTTATCCTAAGCTTGAGCTTCAATTTTGTTTCAATTGATTACTTTTAAATTGGTATCAAGCCTACGCATTGTTTTAGTTGGTATTTCCTAAAGGGGGAGAAAACTTGTATTTCTTCTTTCAATTGGTATTTGTTTTTCACTCCCATACTTTATGATTGAAAATTTAAATTTGGTATCATATGTTCAAAATGAAAAAGATTTACAATTGGTATCAAAATTTTTGTTTAGACAATTCAAAATTTATTATGTTTAATTTCAATTGGTATCAAGATTTTCATGTGTTTCGCTTAAAATTGGTATCAATATTTTTTTGTTTGTTTCCTTTCAATTGATATCAAGATGCTATTGTTTGACATATTTTCAATTGGTACCTTAATTGATTGTCACCCCTAATTGGTTTTGTTTTTGTTTTAGACAAAAAGGGGGAGAAAAATTTATTGTTTTGCTTTTTGCATTTAACCCTTTATTGATGATTGATTCTTTGTATTAAAAAGGGGAGGAAGATTTTGTTTTGTTTTGGTTTTTACCCCTTTGTTGATGATTGACAAAAAGGGGGAGAAAGATTTTGAGTTTTATATATGCATGTTTGAGTTTTGCATATATTAAGTTTAATTTAGTTTAATTTTAATTGGTATCTAGAGCACGTTTTGTTTTGAACATTTCATTGGTATCTAGAACCTTTTTATTGTTTATGCATATCTATGCATTCATGTTTAAAGAGCCTTCATTGCATATTTATTGTTTATTTGTTTTATGCATGAGTTAAGGGGGAGCTTCATTGAAGCTTAACTTTAATCCATGCATATATAACTCCATGAGTTTTGTCATCATCAAAAAGGGGGAGATGTTGGCCCAGAGGCCTTCCACTCTAGCTTTGATGATGATTAACTCATGTAGTTATGTGTACTAATAATCTTGTGATTTTAGTTTCAGATCATTAATCAAGTTATTAGTAAGTGATTAGCTTCAACAAGAAGATTTGGAAGCTTTCACATGTTGATTCAAGAGCCCGAGCGTCAAAGATCATATATAGCACTTGCTCGGTGGATCAAGGAGTTTTGGATCGAGTCGGCTTGGAGACGGCGCTCTACAAGAAGACATCGGTACCTAGTTTAGTTTTGTGTTTAGATCCAAATTGTAAAGATTAGAATAGTATGATATGCTCAAGTTCACAACACACACACGTTTCATGTTTTGAATATTGGTTTTCGGTTTTTCCGCTTTTGGTTTAACCGATCTTGGTTTCATGAATAGATAGATCAAAACAAGTTTACATGGTTTAATGTAGATTAGATTTTTTCTATATACATGCATGCTTCAACTATTTAAACAAACTTACTTTGATATACCTATTCATGTGTTTTAGGTTTTGTTTTAACAAAACTTATTTTTGGAATTAAAGACAAAAACTATGATATATATATATATATGTTTCATGTATATAGGATTATATCTATATACATCATGCCTAAATGTTGTTTAAATATCATGTTTTTGTATTTGGATGAGTTTTGGACAAAACGTACTTTCTATTCAAAAATCCAAGTTTTAGAAAATACAGTTTTTGGTTTTTGGCAAAATTTCTATAACACAAAAATAGTTCAAAATGTTTGAGATTTGTGTTAAACTTTTTAACACAAGTTTGTATTTCAATGAAAAATGATAAAACTATTTTTGTGGATTTTTTAGAGATTTAATGGGAATTTTTAGGATTAAAAATTACATGTTTTTGCTGACCAGAACAGTCTCTGCCAGGCTAGGTCGGTCGACCCCTACGGTCGACCGCACCCAGTAGCCGGTCGACCGTATCAGTCGACCGACGTGCACGGATACGTGCACGCTGGCTGCCACATGGTCCGGTCGACCGCACGGGCGACCGACTGCATGCAGGCAACTCTCTGTTTGTTTCGGTCGACCGGCGGTCGACCGGTAGCTGGCAACGGTCAAAATGTGACCGTTGGCGGCTATATTTTTCTGGGGGCTATAAATACCCCATTAATGGCCAGTTTTCGACAAGATTTTTTGTTCGAATTTTTCCTTACTCTCTGGTGTTTTCACAGCAATCAAAAGAAGTTTTGGGATTTAATTGAACAATTTTTTGGTGTTTTTGCTAGGGTTTGGAATATCAAAGAAAAGGGTTTTTGGGAAAAAGAGTTTTGATTCAACTTCTTCATCTTTGTTTTAGTTTTTTTCCCAAGGATTTTCTTTGTGATTTTGATTTCCATTTCATTGGTTTTCTCCACACTTGAGCTACATCTACTATCTTATTCTATAGGATTTTTGTGTGGGAGAAAGAGATTGTTTGTGGTTGTTGTTTTGACCACCAAGTTAAAAATCCTATCTTTGCTTGGCTTTGTGCCTTTCTCTCATTGTGTTGAGGAGGTTGTGCATTTGGGTTGTATCCCTCAAGTTGTGAGGTGATCCTTGTGTTAATCCCTCAAGTTGTGAGGTGATTGTTTGTTGGCTTGGAGTTGTGCCTCAAGGAGGAGGTTGTGTTTGTAAGGAGAGGAGTTGGGTACTCCTTGTAATTGTTATTGCCCCAAATCCTCAGTGGAGGTTCCCTTTGTGGGAGTCCTTTGTGGACAAGCTAGTGGACTTAAAATCCTTCTGGGTGAAGGCGGGGATGTAGAGCTGGGTGCTCAAACTTCGAAACATATCTTGTTGTTTGCGCTTGATCTCTTGGCTCTTACTCTATCTCTCTCTCTCTCTTTACTATTGTGCCTTGCATAAATTCTTAATGTTCGTTCATAATTATTTGCTTGGCTTGTTTGAGTGTGCATCTCTTGTTAATTGCAATTAGTTTTTAAATTTCGCATTAAGTTTATTAGATTAGCATAATCACCTATTCACCCCCCCTCTAGGTGATTTTCAATTGGTATCAGAGCCTCCGCTCCTGATATTTAGGTTTAACCACCTAGGAGTGAGATCTTGGTTTGCTAATCTTCATTTGCATTGTTCATTTGCACACATATAGTTGCACTCATGGATAGCCCTCCTATGTTTGACTTTTTTAGACTTGATGTTTGGAAGGCCAATATGAGTAGTCACTTAAAAAGCTTAGGACATTTAGTTTATCAAGCCACTACTCAAGAATCCTACCCAAATCATAGCAAGCATAAAAAGGCAAATGCATTAGCACTTAGAACACTTAGAGCATCTCTTAATGAAGATTTTTTACCGGTGTTTGATCATTATGATTCGGCTTTTGCAGTTTGGAGCATATTGACTTCTCCCGAGCTACCAAGGATCATCAACAAGTTGAGAAGATCTAGGAGAGACATGTCCGACGAGCATTGCCTCATGGTCCAAGGGAAAGACTCCTTTGAGGTACAATCGGATTCTCAACTAGATGATTGCTCTAGTTCCTATTGCAATGGTTGTTTAGAAGCTCAAACCTTAAATATGGAACTTGCCACAAAGCTTGAAAATTTTTTGAAAAAACATAATCTTTTGAAAAAGAATAATCTTGAACTAAAGAAGAAATGAAGGATTTGTGCTCAACTTTTTAATCGGTTTTACAAGAGAAGGAAGAGATTACTAGTGAACATGACTCACTAAGATCTCAACTAGACCTTACCCTAAAAGAGATTGATGTTTTGAAAAGCAAAAATGATTGTAATGATGTTGTGAAAAACAATGAGGTTTTATCTTCAAAATTGGATTTTGTTTTAAAAGATAACCTTGTTTTGAAAAATGAAATTGATTTCATTACAAAAGAATTGAATTTGGTTTTGAAGAAAAATGAATCTTTAAAAATTGATATAGATTCTCATGTTTGCCATGCTAGTGTAGATTCACCTAGCACATCTATTGCATGCTCCACTTTATCTTCAACTATTGAAAATGACATAAATGTTTTGAAGAAAAGTGTAGATGGTTTGGGCTCCACTTTGAGCCAATGTACTTTGAATCATACACGCTTGGAACCTTGGTTCGCAAGAAACAAGTTCCATCTTTACATGTACACCCATCACGGCATACACATGCTCATCACGGACACAACCATAACATGTATGCTCATGTGTACACATGTACACATTGTGGTCGAAAAGGCCATCTTGCTAGATTTTGCTATGATCGTTTACATATTGAAAATTTAGCAAATAATCTTATTTGGGTTAGAAAAGATACTAACCCCTATGGACCCAAAAGAAAATGGGTACCAAAGACCACCCCTTTAGTTTTTGATGTAGGTGTGGGCTCTCGCATCACGTGAGAGTAGCGGTGCCTTGAAGTGGATGCGTTCCGTGCTTAAAAGAAAACAAATGTGGATGCATCACTTTCAAGGGAAGTTTGGTGGAGGAGGACCACCATTGGTTTGGGAACTAGAGAGGTGCCCTCATCGGTTTTGGTATCGATCTCTAACTCCCCTTTATATTTACATGCTTTTCATGTTCATCTATTTATAGCATATCATGTTTTATTGTTCATTATGCTTATGTCATGTTGATTAGACTAGTGATATACATGTTTAGTTACTTGAGACACCCATGTTTTATATGGATCTATATTTAGTGTTCTCACCTTATTTAAACTAATATATATGCACTAGATCTAATGCACATGCATATACATAATGATTGTGTGGATGTTTATGATTTTTGTTTTGATGAATCATGTTTTGTTTAGTATGTTGAATGCCATGTTTATTAGACCTTTGACATACATGTATAGCTTTTGAGATCACCCATGTTTATATGGACCCATATGTTGTGTTCTCACCATTTGTTTAGCTATTATGTATATCATGATTCTAATAGCATGTTGATTTACATAATGATCATGTTTATGATTTTCATGTTAATTTATGTCCCGTTTTATGCTTAATGATTTGATTACTTGTTTAGATGTTAGTTTTCATTAAGACTTGGATTTATACTTGTACATAGAATGGGCCACAAGTAACTCTTTTTATGTTTGTGCTTGAATGCCTATTTGTACCCATTAGATGTGCTAGTATAGTTTAGTTTTGATGATTCATGCATTCTAACTTGTATTCCTCATCTTGAATATGTTTCTATGATCATGTGTTTTAACTTCATGTATATGTCTATCTTGTCCAAACTATTGATTATACATGTACATCTTTTGAGCCACGTGCCTTCATGCATATACTTTTGTGGACTCATTATGTTTAGGATATGTATGTATACTTTAGTTTGTACATGACATACATATGCCTTGAAGTTTAAATTGTTTTGATGATTTTCATGTTTTTAGGTAATTTCAATTGGTAATGAAAATCTAGTTTTTCATGTTTTCATGTTTTTAAGGAATTTCACATGAGCTTAATTGAATATTTTCATGTTGATATGTGTCACATAATATTTGTTCACTTACTTTATTAGTTTACTCATGATTTGTTTTCATGAGACTATGATATGGGCTTTATGGATTTTGAGTGTTTAATGATCATGTGAATTACATGTGTTTCATGAAAAACAATTTTGTTTTATTCCTTACTTGAAGGATTTCGTACTAGTTTTAAAAGTTTTTCCTATAACTAGTTCGTATTCTTCACTATGGTAGAGATTTTCAAACATACTACATTTCAAATCTATTTTTGAAAACCCCTACCTTAATGGGAGGTTGGATGGGAGATCATGTTCATGCATGCTTTAAAATGAAAATCATTAAAACTTGAACCATGATTGGGTGGTAGTGATATGATGTATACACTTGATCATTATTGTTGTTTCAATTGGTATCATTGGACTCTTTCAATTGGTATCAATTTTGACCTTTCTTATATACTCATATATGTTTGTATGTATGTATGCTTTCACTTCCAAGAATATCAAATTCAATTGGTATCTATTTTTCATACATATATATGTTTGTGTTTATCCTAAGCTTGAGCTTCAATTTTGTTTCAATTGATTACTTTTAAATTGGTATCAAGCCTACGCATTGTTTTTGTTGGTATTTCATAAAGGGGGAGAAAACTTGTATTTCATCTTTCAATTGGTATTTGTTTTCCACTCCCATACTTTATGATTGAAAATTTAAATTTGGTATCATATGTTCAAAATGAAAAAGATTTACAATTGGTATCAAAATTTTTGTTTAGACAATTCAAAATTTATTATGTTTAATTTCAATTGGTATCAAGATTTTCATGTGTTTCGCTTAAAATTGGTATCAATATTTTTTTATTTGTTTCCTTTCAATTGATATCAAGATGCTATTGTTTGACATATTTTCAATTGGTACCTTAATTGATTGTTACCCCTAATTGGTTTTGTTTTTGTTTTAGACAAAAAGGGGAGAAAAATTTATTGTTTTGCTTTTTGCATTTAACCCTTTATTGATGATTGATTCTTTGTATTAAAAAGGGGAGGAAGATTTTGTTTTGTTTTGGTTTTTACCCCTTTGTTGATGATTGACAAAAAGGGGGAGAAAGATTTTGAGTTTTATATATGCATGTTTGAGTTTTGCATATATTAAGTTTAATTTAGTTTAATTTTAATTGGTATCTAGAGCACGTTTTATTTTTGAACATTTCATTGGTATCTAGAACCTTTTTATTGTTTATGCATATCTATGCATTCATGTTTAAAGAGCCTTCATTGCATATTTATTGTTTATTTGTTTTATGTATGAGTTAAGGGGAGCTTCATTGAAGCTTAACTTTAATCCATGCATATATAACTCCATGAGTTTTGTCATCATCAAAAAGGGGGAGATGTTGGCCCAGAGGCCTTCCACTCTAGTTTTGATGATGATTAACTCATGTAGTTATGTGTACTAATAATCTTGTGATTTTAGTTTCAGATCATTAATCAAGTTATTAGTAAGTGATTAGCTTCAACAAGATGATTTGGAAGATTTCACATGTTGATTCAAGAGCCCGAGCGTCAAAGATCATATATAGCACTTGCTCAGTGGATCAAGGAGTTTTGGATCGAGTCGGCTTGGAGACGGCGCTCTACAAGAAGACATCGGTACCTAATTTAGTTTTGTGTTTAGATCCAAATTGTAAAGATTAGAATAGTATGATATGCTCAAGTTCACAACACACACACGTTTCATGTTTTGAATATTGGTTTTCGGTTTTTCTGCTTTTGGTTTAACCGATCTTGGTTTCATGAATAGATAGATCAAAACAAGTTTACATGGTTTAATGTATATTAGATTTTTTCTATATACATGCATGCTTCAACTATTTAAACAAACTTACTTTGATATACCTATTCATGTGTTTTAGGTTTTATTTTAACAAAACTTATTTTTGGAATTAAAGACAAAAACTATGATATATATATGTTTCATGTATATAGGATTATATTTATATACATCATGCCTAAATGTTGTTTAAATATCATGTTTTTGTATTTGGATGAGTTTTGGACAAAACGTACTTTCTATTCAAAAATCCAAGTTTTAGAAAATACAGTTTTTGGTTTTTGGCAAAATTTCTATAACACAAAAATAGTTCAAAATGTTTGAGATTTGTGTTAAACTTTTTAACACAAGTTTGTATTTCAATGAAAAATGATAAAACTATTTTTGTGGATTTTTTAGAGATTTAATGGGAATTTTTAGGATTAAAAATTACATGTTTTTGCTGACCAGAACAGTCTCTGTCAGGCTAGGTCGGTCGACCCCTACGGTCGACCGCACCCAGTGGTCGGTCGACCGTATCAGTCGACCGACGTGCACGGATACGTGCACGCTGGCTGCCACATGGTCCGGTCGACCGCACGGGCGACCGACTGCATGCAGGCAACTCTCTGTTTGTTTCGGTCGACCGGCGGTCGACCGGTAGCTGGCAACGGTCAAAATGTGACCGTTGGCGGCTATATTTTTCTGGGGGCTATAAATACCCCATTAATGGCCAGTTTTCGACAAGATTTTTTGTTCGAATTTTTCCTTACTCTCTGGTGTTTTCACAGCAATCAAAAGAAGTTTTAGGATTTAAATTGAACAATTTTTTTGGTGTTTTTGCTAGGGTTTGGAATATCAAAGAAAAGGGTTTTTGGAAAAAGAGTTTTGATTCAACTTCTTCATCTTTGTTTTAGTTTTTTCCCAAGGATTTTCTTTGTGATTTTGATTTCCATTTCATTGGTTTTCTCCACACTTGAGCTACATCTACTATCTTATTCTATAAGATTTTTGTGTGGGAGAAAGAGATTGTTTGTGGTTGTTGTTTTGACCACCAAGTTAAAAATCCTATCTTTACTTGGCTTTGTGCCTTTCTCTCATTGTGTTGAGGAGGTTGTGCATTTGGGTTGTATCCCTCAAGTTGTGAGGTGATCCTTGTGTTAATCCCTCAAGTTGTGAGGTGATTGTTTGTTGGCTTGGAGTTGTGCCTCAAGGAGGAGGTTGTGTTTGTAAGGAGAGGAGTTGGGTACTCTTGTAATTGTTATTGCCCCAAATCCTCAGTGGAGGTTCCCTTTGTGGGAGTCCTTTGTGGACAAGCTAGTGGACTTAAAATCCTTCTGGGTGAAGGCGGGGATGTAGAGCTGGGTGCTCAAACTTCGAAACATATCTTGTTGTTTGCGCTTGATCCCTTGGCTCTTACTCTATCTCTCTCTCTCTTTACTATTGTGCCTTGCATAAATTCTTATTGTTCGTTCATAATTATTTGCTTGGCTTGTTTGAATGTGCATCTCTTGTTAATTGCAATTAGTTTTTAAATTTCGCATTAAGTTTATTAGATTAGCATAATCACCTATTCACCCCCCCTCTAGGTGATTTTCAATTGGTATCAGAGCCTCCGCTCCTGATATTTAGGTTTAACCTCCTAGGAGTGAGATCTTGGTTTGCTAATCTTCATTTGCATTGTCCATTTGCACACATATAGTTGCACTCATGGATAGCCCTCCTATGTTTGACTTTTTTAGACTTGATGTTTGGAAGGCCAATATGAGTAGTCACTTAAAAAGCTTAGGACATTTAGTTTATCAAGCCACTACTCAAGAATCCTACCCAATCATAGCAAGCATAAAAAGGCAAATGCATTAGCACTTAGAACACTTAGAGCATCTCTAATGAAGATTTTTTACCGGTGTTTGATCATTATGATTCGGCTTTTGCAGTTTGGAGCATATTGACTTCTCCCGAGCTACCAAGGATCATCAACAAGTTGAGAAGATCTAGGAGAGACATGTCCGACGAGCATTGCCTCATGGTCCAAGGGAAAGACTCCTTTGAGGTACAATCGGATTCTCAACTAGATGATGCTCTAGTTCCTATTGCAATGGTTGTTTAGAAGCTCAAACTTAAATATGGAACTTGCCACAAAGCTTGAAAATTTTTTGGAAAAACATAATCTTTTGAAAAAGAATAATCTTGAACTAAAAGAAGAAATGAAGGATTTGTGCTCAACTTTTGAATCGGTTTTTACAAGAGAAGGAAGAGATTACTAGTGAACATGACTCACTAAGATCTCAACTAGACCTTACCCTAAAAGAGATTGATGTTTTGAAAAGCAAAAATGATTGTAATGATGTTGTGAAAAACAATGAGGTTTTATCTTCAAAATTGGATTTTGTTTTAAAGATAACCTTGTTTTGAAAAATGAAATTGATTTCATTACAAAAGAATTGAATTTGGTTTTGAAGAAAAATGAATCTTTAAAAATTGATATAGATTCTCATGTTTGCCATGCTAGTGTAGATTCACCTAGCACATCTATTGCATGCTCCACTTTATCTTCAACTATAAAAATGACATAATGTTTTGAAGAAAAGTGTAGATGTTTGGGCTCCACTTTGAGCCAATGTACTTTGAATCATACACGCTTGGAACCTTGGTTCGCAAGAAACAAGTTCCATCTTTACATGTACACCCATCACGGCATACACATGCTCATCACGGACACAACCATAACATGTATGCTCATGTGTACACATGTACAGATTATGGTCGAAAAGGCCATCTTGCTAGATTTTGCTATGATCGTTTACATATTGAAAATTTAGCAAATAATCTTATTTGGGTTAGAAAAGATACTAACCCCTATGGACCCAAAAGAAAATGGGTACCAAAGACCACCCCTTTAGTTTTTGATGTAGGTGTGGGCTCTCGCATCACGTGAGAGTAGCGGTGCCTTGAAGTGGATGCGTTCCGTGCTTAAAAGAAAACAAATGTGGATGCATCACTTTCAAGGGAAGTTTGGTGGAGGAGGACCACCATTGGTTTGGGAACTAGAGAGGTGCCCTCATCGGTTTTGGTATCGATCTCTAACTCCCCTTTATATTTACATGCTTTTCATGTTCATCTATTTATAGCATATCATGTTTTATTGTTCATTATGCTTATGTCATGTTGATTAGACTAGTGATATACATGTTTAGTTACTTGAGACACCCATGTTTTATATGGATCTATATTTAGTGTTCTCACCTTATTTAAACTAATATATATGCACTAGATCTAATGCACATGCATATACATAATGATTGTGTGGATGTTTATGATTTTTGTTTTGATGAATCATGTTTTGTTTAGTATGTTGAATGCCATGTTTATTAGACCTTTGACATACATGTATAGCTTTTGAGATCACCCATGTTTATATGGACCCATATGTTGTGTTCTCACCATTTGTTTAGCTATTATGTATATCATGATTCTAATAGCATGTTGATTTACATAATGATCATGTTTATGATTTTCATGTTAATTTATGTCCCGTTTTATGCTTAATGATTTGATTACTTGTTTAGATGTTAGTTTTCATTAAGACTTGGATTATACTTGTACATAGAATGGGCCACAAGTAACTCTTTTTATGTTTGTGCTTGAATGCCTATTTGTACCCATTAGATGTGCTAGTATAGTCTAGTTTTGATGATTCATGCATTCTAACTTGTATTCCTCATCTTGAATATGTTTCTATGATCATGTGTTTTAACTTCATGTATATGTCTATCTTGTCCAAACTATTGATTATACATGTACATCTTTTGAGCCACGTGCCTTCATGCATATACTTTTGTGGACTCATTATGTTTAGGATATGTATGTATACTTTAGTTTGTACATGACATACATATGCCTTGAAGTTTAAATTGTTTTGATGATTTTCATGTTTTTAGGTAATTTCAATTGGTAATGAAAATCTAGTTTTTCATGTTTTCATGTTTTTAAGGAATTTCACATGAGCTTAATTGAATATTTTCATGTTGATATGTGTCACATAATATTTGTTCACTTACTTTATTAGTTTACTCATGATTTGTTTTCATGAGACTATGATATGGGCTTTATGGATTTTGAGTGTTAATGATCATGTGAATTACATGTGTTTCATGAAAAACAATTTTGTTTTATTCCTTACTTGAAGGATTTCGTACTAGTTTTAAAAGTTTTTCCTATAACTAGTTCGTATTCTTCACTATGGTAGAGATTTTCAAACATACTACATTTTCAAATCTATTTTTGAAAACCCCTACCTTAATGGGAGGTTGGATGGGAGATCATGTTCATGCATGCTTTAAAATGAAAATCATTTAAAACTTGAACCATGATTGGGTGGTAGTGATATGATGTATACACTTGATCATTATTGTTGTTTCAATTGGTATCATTGGACTCTTTCAATTGGTATCAATTTTGACCTTTCTTATATACTCATATATGTTTGTATGTATGTATGCTTTCACTTCCAAGAATATCAAATTCAATTGGTATCTATTTTTCATACATATATATGTTTGTGTTTATCCTAAGCTTGAGCTTCAATTTTGTTTCAATTGATTACTTTTAAATTGGTATCAAGCCTACGCATTGTTTTTGTTGGTATTTCATAAAGGGGGAGAAAACTTGTATTTCATCTTTCAATTGGTATTTGTTTTCCACTCCCATACTTTATGATTGAAAATTTAAATTTGGTATCATATGTTCAAAATGAAAAAGATTTACAATTGGTATCAAAATTTTTGTTTAGACAATTCAAAATTTATTATGTTTAATTTCAATTGGTATCAAGATTTTCATGTGTTTCGCTTAAAATTGGTATCAATATTTTTTTTATTTGTTCCTTTCAATTGATATCAAGATGCTATTGTTTGACATATTTTCAATTGGTACCTTAATTGATTGTCACCCCTAATTGGTTTTGTTTTTGTTTTAGACAAAAAGGGGGAGAAAAATTGTGTTTTGCTTTTGCATTTAACCCTTTATTGATGATTGATTCTTTGTATTAAAAAGGGGAGGAAGATTTTGTTTTGTTTTGGTTTTTACCCCTTTGTTGATGATTAACAAAAAGGGGAGAAAGATTTTGAGTTTTATATATGCATGTTTGAGTTTTGCATATATTAAGTTTAATTTAGTTTAATTTTAATTGGTATCTAGAGCACGTTTTGTTTTTGAACATTTCATTGGTATCTAGAACCTTTTTATTGTTTATGCATATCTATGCATTCATGTTTAAAGAGCCTTCATTGCATATTTATTGTTTATTTGTTTTATGCATGAGTTAAGGGGGAGCTTCATTGAAGCTTAACTTTAATCCATGCATATATAACTCCATGAGTTTTGTCATCATCAAAAAGGGGAGATGTTGGCCCAGAGGCCTTCCACTCTAGTTTTGATGATGATTAACTCATGTAGTTATGTGTACTAATAATCTTGTGATTTTAGTTTCAGATCATTAATCAAGTTATTAGTAAGTGATTAGCTTCAACAAGATGATTTGGAAGATTTCACATGTTGATTAAAGAGCCCGAGCGTCAAAGATCATATATAGCACTTGCTCAGTGGATCAAGGAGTTTTGGATCGAGTCGGTTTGGAGACGGCGCTCTACAAGAAGACATCCGTACCTAATTTAGTTTTGTGTTTAGATCCAAATTGTAAAGATTAGAATAGTATGATATGCTCAAGTTCACAACACACACACGTTTCATGTTTTGAATATTGGTTTTCGATTTTTCCGCTTTGGTTTAACCGATCTTGGTTTCATGAATAGATAGATCAAAACAAGTTTACATGGTTTAATGTATATTAGATTTTTTCTATATACATGCATGCTTCAACTATTTAAACAAACTTACTTTGATATACCTATTCATGTGTTTTAGGTTTTGTTTTAACAAAACTTATTTTTGGAATAAAGACAAAACTATGATAATATATGTTTCATGTATATAGGATTATATTTATATACATCATGCCTAAATGTTGTTTAAATATCATGTTTTTGTATTTGGATGAGTTTTGGACACAAACGTACTTTCTATTCAAAAATCCAAGTTTTAGAAAATACAGTTTTGGTTTTTGGCAAAATTTCTATAACACAAAATAGTTCAAAATGTTTGAGATTTGTGTTAAACTTTTTAACACAAGTTTGTATTTCAATGAAAAATGATAAAACTATTTTTGTGGATTTTTAGAGATTTAATGGGAATTTTTAGGATTAAAAATTACATGTTTTTGCTGACCAGAACAGTCTCTGCCAGGCTAGGTCGGTCGACCCCTACGGTCGACCGCACCCAGTAGCCGATCGACCGTATCAGTCGACCGACGTGCACGGATACGTGCACGCTGGCTGCCACATGGTCCGTCGACCGCACGGGCGACCGACTGCATGCAGGCAACTCTCTGTTTGTTTCGGTCGACCGGGCGGTCGACCGATAGCTGGCAACGGTCAAAATGTGACCGTTGGCCGGTCGACCGCACGGTCGACCAGTAGGCCATTTTTGGCAGGATCTGCTGCCAACGGCTATATTTTTCTGGGGGCTATAAATACCCCTAATGGCCAGTTTTCGACAAGATTTTTTGTGCGAATTTTTCCTTACTCTCTGGTGTTTTCGCAGCAATCAAAGAAGTTTTGGGATTTAAATTGAACAATTTTTTTGGTGTTTTTGCTAGGGTTTGGAATATCAAAGAAAAGGGTTTTTGGGAAAAAGAGTTTTGATTCAACTTCTTCATCTTTGTTTTAGTTTTTTCCAAGGATTTTCTTTGTGATTTTGATTTTCATTCCATTGGTTTTCTCCACACTTGAGCTACATCTACTATCTTATTCTATAGGATCTTTGTGTGGGAGAAAGAGATTGTTTGTGGTTGTTGTTTTGACCACCAAGTTAAAAACCCTATCTTTGCTTGGCTTTGTGCCTTTCCCTCATTGTGTTGAGGAGGTTGTGCATTTGGGTTGTATCCCTCAAGTTGTGAGGTGATCCTTGTGTTAATCCCTCAAGTTGTGAGGTGATTGTTTGTTGGCTTGGAGTTGTGCCTCAAGGAGGAGGTTGTGTTTGTAAGGAGAGGAGTTGGGTACTCCTTGTAATTGTTATTGCTCCAAATCCTCAGTGGAGGTTCCCTTTGTGGGAGTCCTTTGTGGACAAGCTAGTGGACTTAAAATCCTTCTGGGTGAAGGCGGGGATGTAGAGCTGGGTGCTTGAACCTTGAAACATATCTTGTTGTTTGCGCTTGATCCCTTGGCTCTTACTCTATCTCTCTCTCTTTACTATTGTGCCTTGCATAAATTCATATTGTTCATTCATAATTATTTGCTTGGCTTGTTTGAGTGTGCATCTCTTGTTAATTGCAATTAGTTTTTAAATTCCGCATTAAGTTCATTAGATTAGCATAATCACCTATTCACCCTCCCTCTAGGTGATTTTCAGTAATCTCCTGAAATCTGACACTTTGCCTAGCTTATGTTCCCAGGGTGCAACCCTTAATCCTTGACGCAAGAGCTACGTCTGCTTCTATTAACTCTCCATCATACCTTGAAGTACCCTTATCATGCTATTATTCTCTCTACTAGGACCGTTACATTTTCCCTGTCTTTCCATATCTGAGTTGGTTTAAAAATAGCGGAAAACTAAAAAATGAAAGGTAGGAAGAGCTTTAGGATTCAAGGGAAGAATTATCAAGAGAAAATAGGTAATTCTATACTTGTTGTTAGATTGTATAACTAGGACTCATGCATTCCAGTTGCAAATTTCTTTATCATTAATTTGTCGATTGGTTGTACTGAGGATGTGAGAGCCTAAGCTCTGATACCACCCTGTAACACCCCGGTCCCGAGGGTACGGAGACATTACTGCGACGTATATATGTAAATCAAAAATACCCTCACATATATACTCTAAGCATAAATACAGGCAAGAATCAGAGTTCAGAAATACGCGGTGTATTATACATTTCAATGTATGAGTACAATTAAAAGTTATCATAGGATGTGATACAATATTATAAGAATATTACATCACTGATATGACATAACTGCAAAAATGCAAAGAGATATACAATAATAAATGGTACAAAAGGTGCTCACGAGTCACAAAGGGAACTCGAGAGCCGAACAGGGGCCTGAAAGGATAGGGCCTGAGACGGTCTGCCGATGATCTATACTTCAACTACGCATTTCTGATCAGAAACGGGAGAATCTACAAGCTTCAAACTTCAGGATCTGGACATGAGGATCCAGGGGAGTCAAAATCTCCCCAATGAGTGATGTGATGAATGCCAAGTGGTATGTAGGTATAAGCACACGTATATCGAGAAATCTAAATCATAACAGGCATTGAAAACTGTGTTGTGAGCACATGCATACAAAAGCATGTAGAGAGATAGTAAATGATATCAAGTAGGGAACATGCATGGTATAATATGATAAAAATAGGGGACTAGAGGCATAGAACACCAGCGGTGAGGCAGAATGAATACATATAATATAATAATAATAACAACAAAACCAAAAATCTGAAGTAAAACCCGATGAAAGTGAGTACAGAAAAATCAGTGGTTCAAATTCAGTTTAAGGCTTGATGAGATAAGCTCATTGGAGGGATAATCCATATAAAGAAACCCTCATCTATATACCATATATCTCACGTCATCGTAAATTAAGTTAATACGACCCGAATTGCAAAACATACAACGAATTATTAGTTGGCATCTTTTATTATTATCACTTATCTTACTTAGATGTCTAGATATGTGTACTAGCGTCCCAACACACATATATCCACATCTGAGTAAAGCAAGGTTGTTATTGAAAACTGATGATAAGACCCATGAGTTATATTTACAATGGGTTCCGTGCATATCCGAATAACGACCCAATTAATCTAACATTTAGACAAGTCCCTGCCGCGGAGCACTCATGATGAATAGATTACAACAGCCGGAGTATAAGAACTACCCCGCCCGGAACACCTGGGGCCCACAAGTAGAACCTCAAGATTTTAGTTGCACAACATCCCTATACCATTGTATACAAAACCACAATTGAAGTCCATCAGTTTCCCCCTTACCCGATATAAATTGACTTTTTTATGACTTATTATGTAATTACCAATTTATGGGAATAGCAGGAGCAGGACATAACCGGGAATTCAGGAGTACAAGAGTACATGTATAACAGGAGTACATAAGTACTATAGATTCAGGTCAATGTATATATAATATAGGATAACAGGTCACTGTATATGATACAAGATAACAGGTACAGGATTTTCGTAAATGTGATAATCACAGGTTAAGTATTAATATGACAAGAGGCAGGTGATAAGTACTATGTGATATCATAACAGGGGCAGGTATCAAGCAGTAGCATGACATGTGATAGCATGATGGGGTGATATCAGGCAGGTGACAATAGATAACACGGTAAATGATAGCACATCAGTGAAAGCATGTCAAGCGAACAGGAAAACAATAATGATATAAGAGATCGCTATGAATACCGAAAAATCATGCAGTCTCAGAAAAATAGTCTAATTAGGATTTTAAACTCTTCACAACCATAATAGAAGAATGGATAAACTGGCAAGCAAGTAATTAGCAAGCAAGCAAATATACAAGCGGGGCTAAGCAAGCCGGAGGCACGGACAATAAATAGTGTTAAATCACTAGAGCGCTTGACAGAGCTACTGGAATAACTCGGCTTAAAAGGCGAGTCTAAAATCTGGCAGAGTTCTATCTAAATGAATTTAGTGATAAAGCGCTGAGCGCTAAGTAAGCCAAATCAGGCGAACCATAAGAGACCTGACGGTCTAAACACACTCCTCTTTAGAGGAAGTAGGCGAGAGCTTGAAGGCTATAGTATGCCCGGGGTCTAAGCGCACTCTCGGTAGCTACCATGAAACCCATAAAGGTGCAAGGCCTAGACCAATTGGGCAGCTAGCTCGGGAGTGGGCAGAAATCGATATAAGGGTATCTGCATGAGATGTTAGTACCATACAAACATGCATAAAATAGGCAGTAGCTAGTCCATCCATATAGTGTGTGAGGCCCGAAGGCTGTGTATAAGCCCATAAGGGCTGAAGTAAGCCCGGCGTCAAAGCGCACTCTCAGTAGCTACCACGAAACCCATAAGAGTGTAAGGCCTAGACCAATTGGGTATCCATCCCGGGAGTGGACAGATGCCCCGAAGGCTATACATGGGTACCTACATGGTTAGTACCAACACGTGCACAAATATTATATCGTTTACAATATTACAAGCATTCGAACACAAGATACAACACATGATACCGGTACACACAACAACCCGGTACAAATACACAAGACCACATACTAAAACCCATCACAAATCCAAATATAGTACAAACTCAACGATGAGAGGAAAATACTCACCTAAAACACAAATCTGAAAACTCCGCGCGCCCGAGCTCCCGAGCGAGGAAATACCCGAAGTGAGAGAAGGAGAGGGGGGTTTGGCCCCTTGCTGGCCACCTGCCCTAGAGAGGGTGCCACCCCTAGGGAGGTCAAGGTGGTGGCCGACCTAGGGAAGAGAGGAGAGGGAGAATGGAAGAGGGTGGTGATGGTGTTGGTGTTTGTAGTTGGTGGTGTTGGAGGAGTTGGATTTTGAGGAAGGAATGAAAAGGAAGTTGAAGGAGGTGAAAATAAAGGTGATGTTGGAGGTTGAAATAGGGGTGATAGAGTTGGTATTGTGGTGGTGAGAGTGGAGATGGTGGTGATGGAGAAGAATAAAATAGGTGGTGGTAAAGATGGAGGATTTGTAGTGGTGGTGGTGATGTCGTTGAAGATGGTGAAGTTATCGCTGAAATAGTCGCTGAAATGATCACCAAAGATATCGATGGAGTAGAGGAGCCGGCCCTAAGCTTAGGGTGGTGGCCGACCTAGGTGAAGATGTAGTGGAGGTGATTTTGTGGAGAGATTTGGTGGTGGTGGAAGGTTGAAGGAGATGGAAATGGAGAAGGATTAGCATGGTGGAATTTTGGTGATTATGGTGAAGTGGGAGGAGATGAAGGGGGAAGAAGATTATGGTAAGGTGTTGTAGGTGTTGTTGTTGTAGTGGAGATGAAGGAGGAATGGGGGTGATAGGGTTTTGATGAAGAAATGAAAAGGGAATGAGTTGGAAAGGAGTTGATTTTTTGGAGTTGGAGTTAAAGGAGAAGACAAATAAGTTTGGGATGAGATTTTTGTGAAATGGTGATGAAAGAGGGAGTTATCATTGGCCCAAGGTTACAATCACCCGGTTTTATGATTTTGATGACAATAAAACTGTAGCATCCCGTTCCCGGGATACGTACCCAGATATATGTCCCGACTTTTTCGACCGTATTATTACAATTTTCTTCCAGTATATGTTTTTAAGTTGTGATTTCTCATATTTTTGATATCGGATCTGGATTCTCAGTTTTAGAGTCAGCCCTGACCCGGACCGGGAACCTGATATCAGCATACTGCCTGATTTGACCTTTCTGATAGTCTGATTTGATCGATTTCAGTTTCAGACACTATTTTCTAATAATTTATATTTTTCATGATTTTTTGAAATTTTTCAGAATTTTTCTGCAAAATCTCCAAAACCGGTATCGTTTGGCATTACTAACTGATTCCTAGATTTTTAGTTCTCAAACCGAATTGAATTTTCAAAAATGGCTTTCACTTTACTTCTTAGAATTTCATTTTCTATCTAAATATATATTTTTTGAATTTTTCTAAATTTATCAAAATTTGACCGATTCTGGTGTCGCCGGTGTCACTAGAAGAAGATCTTTCTTTCTTCTTTCTTTTCTTTTCTTCTTTCTTTCTTTTCCTTCTTTCCTAATATACCCCCTTTTTCTTACTTTCCCTAAATACCCATCGCCTCATTCCCTAATTACTACTCCAAAATTTCAATTATACCCCTCCCAATTAATTCTTATTTTCTTTCTTTTAAATAACCCTATACTCTCTCTCTCCTCTCTCTCCCCTCTCTCATTCCCTCTCTAATATATTTATAATATTTATATATATATTTATTATATTTTATGGGCTAGTGACTTGCTCGTGTTAGCGGATTTCTCGAACTTTTCTCGGTATTTTCGTCCCGGTATTAGGCGAGTACATCTTTTGTGCTGTTTTATACCTTGCAATCATCGTTACATGCCTAATAATTGTTATCTTGCTATTTATACTTGATGCATCGTATGCTAGTTGATATATATATTAAACTTAAAAATAACTACCCCTGATTTATAGCATGATATTGGTATCTAGACATCTTATTATTACCGTAACATGCCTAACACTTGCTCATATAATATTTAGTACATGATTTCTTACTATGTAAGCTTATAGATGGTATTGTACTCGGTATTTACCTGACACTTGATATGTTATACTTGATGCATGATTTATGGCACCGACACTTGATATGTTATATTTGATACCTGATCCACGGCACTTGATATCTGACACCGGTACTTGCCATGCTACACTTATCACTTGATATCTGACACTGGTACTTATGCTATACTTGACGGTTGACATGCTATCACCTGGTACTAGTATATTTGACCTGATATTGTGGTACTTGACTGGATACTATCACACCGGACACCTGTATTTCTTTGCATATTCATGATTATCACTTTTACGGGGATTTGATTATTATATTGTTACCAGACATTTGGTACTCCTGAACTCCTGTATTCCAGAACCCCTAGAAAAGGGTGACTCCTGATACTATACTCCTGTTGATCCCCGTAATAGGATAACCATGGATATAGGATTACTATGGACACCTTGTGGACATTATCACTAGACAAATTCTAATAATTAGACAACTTATACCGGAATGGGGGAAACTGATGAGCACCGTATAGTCTCCATGTTTATGATGGTCTTATAGTGTCGCGCGGCCATATACTTAGATTCGACCTGGAGGCCACCTGGCGCTTCCGTGGGGTGTACTGGCACCCTACTCCCCTGCATGTCAGTTGTACCATAAGCCCCTGGGCCTATTCCTGTAGGAGCGGTGACATTCTATTCCTGTTTGGGCGTACAATAAGTCCCGATACCTAGCGGTACGTTCCAGCTCAGCACCGGATACTCCTTGACTGTTGTCCTGGGCATGTACGGAACCCATTCTAAGCATAGTTTGTCGATCTCCATCAGATTTCAATAACTTACTCTCCGGTCTGTATGCTAAGGTATGTGGGATGGGACACATGCCGATGTATACAAATCAGTTGAGTTTTAATAACATAATAATAATATGCTCCTGATATATGACTAGCTATACTCTTGATCTATACTGCTCACCACTTATACATGTGCTACCTTGTGGGATTACTTGATTGCTTCCATACTGTTTCATTATTATATTATGAAGGCAAAGTCAGGTTATATAAACTCAGATTACAGTGACGTGAGGTATAGGGTATATATATGAGGGTTTCCTTATTTGGATTATTCCTTCGACGTACTAATCTCACGGATCGGTAATGTGGACGTGTATAACTGATTTTCCTGTAGTTACTTTACTTACTGTCTCATTTCATGTTCATATGTGCTTATATTCACGGTACACCGTTCCGTACACCTTTCCTGTACACATGTACCTGACATGCACGCCACTTGGCTTTACCATATGTACTCGCAGGTTGCATCTGACAACCCTAGATTCTCATGTCCAGATTCTAGAGTCTGAATCATGGCGGCTTGGCTGTAGCTGATCAAAGCGCGCAGCAGATCCTCCCTTAGTGGTCAGAGTGCAGCAGAAGTTTGGAGGCCGCCGTAGCTCTTCCTTCCAGCTCTTCTCCTGTTTGGCTCCCGAGGCCCTCTCGCTACTCGTGAGCACCTCTCAGCTTTTATATATCTCTTCATGTATTATACTTTTATATTTTCTAGTGATGTAATATTCCTGTAATATTATGTCACTCTCTGAAATGACCATGTACTTGTACTTTTCAGTTGGAATGTATATTGCCATTGTGCTTCCACACTTTAATTCTTGCATGTACTGATGCTTAGCATATATGCGTGAGGGTATTTCCTGTTGGCCCAAAGGCCTTCCACTCTAGTTTTGATGATGATTAACTCATGTAGTTATGTGTACTAATAATCTTGCAATGTTAAGTTTCAGATATTTAACAAGATATTAGTTGGTGAAAGCTTCCACACATCTTTCACAAGGTGATTCAAGAGCCTAAGCATCAAAGATGACATCTAGCACTCTTTGGAGTCAAGCTTGGTGAATCACGGTTTGGACCGAGTCAACTTGGAGACGGCGCTCTACAAGAAGACTTAGGTATCCCTAGGTTAGTTTGTGTTTAGATCTAAATTATAAAGATTAGAATAGTATGATAATGCTCAAGTTCACAACACACACGTTTCATGTTTTGAATATTGGTTTTCGGTTTTTCGGTTTTAGGTTTAACCGATCTTGGTTTTCATGAATAGATAGATCAAAACAAGTTTACATGATTTAATGTATATATGATTTGTTCTATATACATGCATGCTTTAATTTCCTAGAAAACTTAGTTTTGACTCCTTTATTCATGTGTTATATGTTTTGGTATTTTTGACAAAACATATTTTGAAATTAATGATAAAAACTATGATATATATTTGTTTCATGTATATTGGATTTCTATCCATATGCATCATGCTTCAAAGTGTTTAATTATCATGTTTTTGTATCTGGAAGTGTTTTGGACAAAACGTATTTTCTATTCAAGTTTTAGAAAATACAGTTTTGGTTTTTGGTAAAAATGATTAGATACAAAAATATTTTGATACAAAATCCTCTGCCTACAAATAAATTATTATATTTTATACTTAGTACTATTTAAAGATATTTTTCATAAAAATCAAAGTCTTTTCAAAATTGTGTTTTAAACTCAACTTTTGATCTGAGCCGGTCGACCGCACCAGTCGACCGTGCCTGTGTCAGTCTTGTCCGGTCGACCGGACTAGTCGACCGTGGTTCTGGCAGATGCACGTATCAGTGTGCATGTTTGCCGGTCGACCGGGCGGTTGACCGACTGTTAATATAGTTGCTCTCTGTTTGTTTCGGTCGACCGGGCGGTCGACCGGTAGCTGACAACGGTCAAAAATTGACCGTTGTGCGGTCGACCGGGCGGTCAACCGCCAGGGTATTTCTGGCAGTTCTGCTGCCAACGGCTATTTTCTGGATTAGCCTATAAATACCCCATTTGCAAGAGTTTTTCTCTAAGAATTTTTGGGCTAAAATTTCCATTCTCTCAGGTGTTTTTGCTGCAATCAAAATAGGTTTTTGATTCAAATTGAACAATCTTTTTGGTGTTTTCATTAGGGTTTGAAAAATCAAAGAAAAGGATTTTGGGAAAAGTTTTTGAATTGAACTTCTCTATCTTGGTTTCATTTATTTCCCAAAGATTTTCTTTGAGTTGCTGGTTTCAAATCCCTTGATTTTCTCCACACTTGAGCTAAAATCTACTATCTTTTCTATAGGATTTTGTGTGGGAAAAAGACATTGTTTTGTGGTTGTTGTTTGAAACCACTAAGTTGTAAACCCTATCTTTAGCTTGGCTTTGTGCCTTTCCCTCATTGTGTTGAGGAAGTTTGGCTATTGGGTTGTATCCCTCAAGGTTGTGAGGTGATCCTTGTATTGGTTTTGAGTTTGAAAATCCCTCAAGTTGTGAGGAGATTGTTGGCTTGGAGTTGTGCCTCAAGGAGGAGGTTGTGATTGTAAAGAGAGGAGTTGGGTACTCCTTGTGAGAGTTCTTGGTGAACTAGCTAGTGGATTGGAAATCCTTCATGTGTCGAAGGCGGGGATGTAGAGCTGGGTGCTCGAACCTCAATAACATATCTCTGTGTTTGCGTTTGATCTATTGACTCTCTCTATCTCTCTCTTTACTTTGTGTATTGTGCAAATTGCTATATCTTATACTTACTTGTGTGTGCATCATTGTTGTAATTGCAATTAGTTTTTAAATTCCGTATTAAGTTCACTAGATTAGCATTGTCACCTATTCACCCCCCCTCTAGGTGACTTTTCAATTGGTATCAGAGCTAGCGCTCCTGATATTTAGGTTTAACCACCTAGGAGTGAGATCTTGGTTTGCTAATCTTCATTTGCATTGTTATTTGCACACATATTAGTTTGCACTCATGGATAGCCCTCATATGTTTAATTTGCTAGATATGATATTTGGATAGCCAAGATGAGTAGTCATTTAAAAAGCCTAGGACATCTAGCTTATCAAGCCTCTACACAAGAATCCTTCCCAAATAGTAGCAAGCATAAAAAGGCCAATGCATTAGCACTTAGGGCACTTAGAGCATCTCTCAATGAAAATCTTCTACATGTTTTTGATCGATATGATTCGGCTTTTGCAGTTTGGAGCATGTTGTCATCTCCCGAGCTTTCAAAGATTATCAACAAGATAAGGAGATCTAGGAGAGACATATCCGAAGAACCTTGCTTTATGGTCCATGGGAATGACTCCCATGAGGTACAATCGGATTCTCAAATAGATGATAGCTCTAGTTCCTATTGTCATGGATGTTTTGAAGTTCAAACTTTAAATATGGAACTTGTTCAAAAGCTTGAGAATTTGTTAGAAAAACATGATTTGTTGAAAGATGATAATCTTGTTTTGAAAAATAAATTAAAGGATTTATGCTCTAATTTTGAATTGATGTTGCAAGAGAAGGAAGAGATTGCAAGTGAATGTGACTCACTTAAATCTCAACTCGAACTTGCTTTAAAGGAAAATGAATTTTTGAAAAACAAAAATGATTGTGATGATGTTGTAAAGCACAATGAGATCTTATCTTCAAAATTGGATTTTACTTTTAAAGAAAATCTCACTTTGAAAAATGATATTGATTTCATAACAAAAGAATTGGATTTGGTTTTGAATAAAAATAAATCTTTGCAAAATGATATTGATATTCATGTTTACCATGCTAGCATAGCTTCTACTTCTAGTACTTCCATTGCATGCTCCACTTTATCTTCTAGCATTGAAATGATATAAATAATTTGAAGAAAAGTGTTGATTGTTTGGGCTCCACTTTGAGCCAATGTGCTTTAAATCACACTCGTTTGGAATCCTTGGTTCGCAAGAAACAAGCTCCAACTATGCATGCACACCCATCACGGCATACACATGCTCAATCACGGACACAATCATAACATGTATGCTCATGTGTACACTTGTACACATTGTGGTCGAAAAGGCCACCTTGCTAGATTTTGCTATGATAGATTACATATTGAAAATTTAGCAACTAATCTTGTTTGGGTTAGGAGAGATACTAACCCCCGTGGACCCACAAGAAAATGGGTACCAAGATCCACCTCTTTGATGTTTGATGTAGGTGGAGGCTCTCGCATAACGTGAGAGTGTTGGTGCCTTGAGGTGGATGCATTCTAAGCTAAAAGGAGAACCATTTGGATGCTTCACTCTCAAGGAGATTAGGTGGGAGGACCACCGTGGTTTGGAGAACTAGAGATGCACCTTCATCGGTTTTGGTATCATTCTCCAACTCCCATTTTTATTTGCATGCTTTTAATGTTCATCTATTTATAGCATGTCATGTTTTTTTATTCATTATGCCTATGCCATGCTTATTAGAATAGTGTTATACATGTTTAGTTACTTGAGCACCCATGTTTTATATGGATCTATATTTAAGTGTTCTCACCTTGTTTAAACTAACATGTATGCCCTAGATCTAATGTACATGCATATACATAATGATCATATGAATGTTTATGATGTTTTATTTTGATGACTCATGTTTTTGATTAGTATGATATTTGCCATGTTTATTAGACTTATGCTTTACATGATTAGTTATTGAGACACCCATGTTTAGTATGGACCCATATTTTGTGTTCTCTTTATGTTTTAGCTATCATGTTTATCATAGGTTTAATGCACATGTCTTTGTCATGCAAATCATATGATTGACTATGATTTTTTTTAATGATTCATGTTTTGATAAATAACTTGTGTTGTATGATTTCTAATTTAGCCACATGTTTTGATGTTTATAGGCTATCATGTATTTCTTGATTCTAATAGCATGTGGATGTTCTTCATGATCATTTTTATGTTTTTCATGATTGATTTGTATCCGTTTTATACATAATGATTTGATTACTTGTTTAGAAGTTAGTTTTCATTAAAACTAGGATTTATACTTGTACATAGAATGGGCCACAAATAAACCTTTATATATGTTTGTGCTTGGATGCCTATTTGTACCCATTATATATTCTAGTATAGTCTAGTTTTGATGATTCATGCATTCAAACATGTATTCCTATTTTTGATGTGTTTTCTATGATTAAGTGTTTTCACTTCATGTATATGTCTATTTTGCCAAACCTTAAGATATACATGTATGCCTCTTGAGTCATTTACTTTTCATGCAAATCTATATTTTGGACTCAATTGTGTTTAGGGATATGTATGTATACTTTTGTTTTGTCAAAACATACATATGCCTTGGAGTTTAATTTGTTATGATGATTTTCGTGTCATTGAGGAAATTTCCTTTAGTAATGAAGATTTAGTTTTTCATGTGTTCATATTTTAAAGGAATTTCAATCGAGCTTGATTGTCCATTTTCATGATGATATGTTTCACACAACACTTGTACACTCACCCTATTTAATGTATTCTCGTGATTTAGTTTTCATGAGTACAATTTGTGCTATATGGATTTTGAGTGTTTTAATGTCATGTGATTTACATGTGTTTTCATGAAAAACATTTTTGTTATTCATCACTTGAAGGATTACGTGCTAGTTTTCAAATTTTCATACAACTAGTTCGTATTCTTCAATTTGGTAGAGTTTTTCAAACAAACTATAATTCCAAATCTATTTTGAAAACCCCTACCATTAATGGGCGGATGGATGGGAGATCATGCTCATGTATGCTTAATAGTGTAAATCATCTTAAACTTGATCATGAAATGGGTGGTAGTTGATATGAGTCATACACTTGATCTTATTGTTGTTTCAATTGGTATCACTGAATTCTTTCAATTGGTATCAATCTTGACAGCCTTTTGTATACTCTTATATGTTTTGTTTTATATATGTATGCTTACACTTCATATAGTATCAATTTCAATTGGTATCTATTTCTTACATACATATATAGATGATTTATTTGTGCTTATTATATCCCTATATCTTGAAGCACAAATTTTGGTTATGTTAAGCTTGAGTTTTTCAATTGGTATCCATATACAAGCTTTATCATAATTTTAAGATTGCTAAGCTTGAATTTTTAATGAATATCATGTTTCAATTGATTTAATTTTCAATTGGTATCTTATTTCAAGCCTATGCATATTTTCTTTTGGTATTTCATAAAGGGGGAGAAAACTCGTATTTTATATTTCAATTGGTATTTGATTTACCATTGTTTTTGTTTCCCACTCCCTAACTTATGATATTAAAGTAATTGGTATCATATGCTTATAATGAAAAATATCTTCTTTTGGTATCAAGATGCTATTTGTTTCCTTAAATTTGGTATTAATTTTTTATTATCTATTGGTATCAAGTTTACATTACATGTTTTCATTTTGATATAAAATGTTATTTTGTTTCAATGCCTTGTTTTATTTCAAATAGGATTTGGCATTTCTCAAAGTTTGTTATTTTCAATTGATATCATATTGACTTTGGTTCTACCCCTTGGAATAATTTATTGCTTCTTTGTTTTGAAGATTTAGGGGGAGAAGTATTTATTTTCATTATGTTTGTTTTACCCCTTTGTTGATGATTGACAAAAAGGGGGAGAAGAATTTGTAGTTTATATGCATGGTTGATTTATGCATATGTTTTAGTTGGTTTTCATTAGTAATAATATGTAGATTTTAATATTATTGTTTTATTGGTATCAAGAGCATGTTTCATTGTTTATGTTTTATTTTAATTGGTATCCAGAACATGTTTATATGTGTTTAAGAACATTCATTGCATATCTTATATGTTTTATTGTTATGCATGAGTTAAGGGGGAGCTTCTTTGAAGCTTTACTTTAATCCATGCATATATAACTCCATGAGTTTTGTCATCATCAAAAAGGGGGAGATTGTTGGCCCAAAGGCCTTCCACTCTAGTTTTGATGATGATTAACTCATGTAGTTATGTGTACTAATAATCTTGCAATGTTTAAGTTTCAGATATTTAACAAGATATCAGTTGGTGAAAGCTTCCACACATCTTTCACAAGGTGATTCAAGAGCCTAAGCATCAAAGATGACATCTAGCACTCTTTGGAGTCAAGCTTGGTGAATCACGGTTTGGACCGAGTCAACTTGGAGACGGCGCTCTACAAGAAGACTTAGGTATCCCTAAGTTAGTTTGTGTTTAGATCTAAATTGTAAAGATTAGAATAGTATGATAATGCTCAAGTTCACAACACACACGTTTCATGTTTTGAATATTGATTTTCGGTTTTTCGGTTTTAGGTTTAACCGATCTTGGTTTTCATGAATAGATAGATCAAAACAAGTTTACATGGTTTAATGTATATATGATTTGTTCTATATACATGCATGCTTTAATTTCCTAGACAAACTTAGTTTTGACTCCTTTATTCATGTGTTATATGTTTTGGTATTTTTGACAAAACATATTTTGGAATTAATGATAAAAACTATGATATATATTTGTTTTATGTATGTTGGATTTCTATCCATATGCATCATGCTTCAAAGTGTTTAATTATCATGTTTTTGTATCTGGAAGTGTTTTGGACAAAACGTATTTTCTATTCAAGTTTTAGATAATACAGTTTTTGATTTTTGGTAAAAATGATTAGATACAAAAATATTTTGATACAAAATCCTCTGCCTACAAATCAATTATTATGTTTTATACTTAGTACTATTTAAAGATATTTTTCATAAAAATCAAAGTCTTTACAAAATTGTGTTTTAAACTCAACTTTTGATCTGAGCCGGTCGACCGCACCAGTCGACCGTGCCTGTGTCAGTCTTGTCCGATCGACCGGACTAGTCGACCGTGGTTCTGGCAGATGTACATATCAGTGTGCATGTTTTCCGGTCGACCGGGCGGTCGACCGACTGTTAACAGAGTTGCTCTCTGTTTGTTTCGGTCGACCGGGCGGTCGACCGGTAGCTGACAACGGTCAAAAATTGACCGTTGTGCGGTCGACCGGGCGGTCGACCGCCAGGGTATTTCTGGCAGTTCTGCTGCCAACGGCTATTTTCTGAATTAGCCTATAAATATCCCATTTGCAAGAGTTTTTCTCTAAGAATTTTTGGGCTAAAATTTCCATTCTCTCAGGTGTTTTTGCTGCAATCAAAATAGGTTTTTGATTCAAATTGAACAATCTTTTTGGTGTTTTCATTAGGGTTTGAAAAATCAAAGAAAAGGGTTTTGGGAAAAGTTTTTGAATTGAACTTCTCTATCTTGGTTTCATTTATTTCCCAAAGATTTTCTTTGAGTTGCTGGTTTCAAATCCCTTGGTTTTCTCCACACTTGAGCTAAAATCTACTATCTTTTCTATAGGATTTTGTGTGGAAAAAGACATTGTTTTGTGGTTGTTGTTTGAAACCACTAAGTTGTAAACCCTATCTTTAGCTTGGCTTTGTGCCTTTCCCTCATTGTGTTGAGGAAGTTTGGCTATTGGGTTGTATCCCTCAAGGTTGTGAGGTGATCCTTGTATTGGTTTTGAGTTTGGAAATCCCTCAAGTTGTGAGGAGATTGTTGGCTTGGAGTTGTGCCTCAAGGAGGAGGTTGTGATTGTAAAGAGAGGAGTTGGGTACTCCTTGTGAGAGTTCTTGGTGAACTAGCTAGTGGATTAGAAATCCTTCGTGTGTCGAAGGCGGGGATGTAGAGCTGGGTGCTCGAACCTCGATAACATATCTCTGTGTTTGCGTTTGATCCATTGACTCTCTCTATCTCTCTCTTTACTTTGTGTATTGTGCAAATTGCTATATCTTATACTTGCTTGTGTGTGCATCATTGTTGTAATTGCAATTAGTTTTTAAATTCCGCATTAAGTTCACTAGATTAGCATTGTCACCTATTCACCCCCCCTCTATGTGACTTTTCAATTGGTATCAGAGCTAGCGCTCCTGATATTTAGGTTTAACCACCTAGGAGTGAGATCTTGGTTTGCTAATCTTCATTTGCATTGTCATTTGCACACATATTAGTTTGCACTCATGGATTGCCCTCCTATGTTTAATTTTGTTAGACATGATATTTGGATAGCCAAGATGAGTAGTCATTTAAAAAGCCTAGGACATCTAGCTTATCAAGCCTCTACACAAGAATCCTTCCCAAATAGTAGCAAGCATAAAAAGGCCAATGCATTAGCACTTAGGGCACTTAGAGAATCTCTCAATGAAAATCTTCTACATGTTTTTGATCGATATGATTCGGCTTTTGCAGTTTGGAGCATGTTGTCATCTCCCGAGCTTCCAAAGATTATCAACAAGATAAGGAGATCTAGGAGAGACATATCCGAAGAACCTTGCTTTATGGTCCATGGGAATGACTCCCATGAGGTACAATCGGATTCTCAAATAGATGATAGCTCTAGTTCCTATTGTCATGGATGTTTTGAAGTTCAAACTTTAAATATGAAACTTGTTCAAAAGCTTGAGAATTTATTAGAAAAACATGATTTGTTGAAAGATGATAATCTTGTTTTGAAAAATGAATTAAAGGATTTATGCTCTAATTTTGAATTGATATTGCAAGAGAAGGAAGAGATTGCAAGTGAATGTGACTCACTTAAATCTCAACTCGAACTTGTTTTAAAGGAAAATGAATTTTGAAAAACAAAAATGATTGTGATGATGTTGTAAAGCACAATGAGATCTTATCTTCAAAATTGGATTTTACTTTTAAAGAAAATCTCACTTTGAAAAATGATATTAATTTCATAACAAAAGAATTGGATTTGGTTTTGAATAAAAATAAATCTTTGCAAAATGATATTGATATTCATGTTTGCCATGCTAGCATAGCTTCTACTTCTAGCACTTCCATTGCATGCTCCACTTTATCTTCTAGCATTGAAAATGATACAAATAATTTGAAGAAAAGTGTTGATTGTTTGGGCTCCACTTTGAGCCAATGTGCTTTAAATCACACTCGTTTGGAATCCTTGGTTCGCAAGAAACAAGCTCCAACTATGCATGCACACCCATCACGGCATACACATGCTCATCACGGACACAATCATAACATGTATGCTCATGTGTACACTTGTACACATTGTGGTCGAAAAGGCCACCTTGCTAGATTTTGTTATGATAGATTACATATTGAAAATTTAGCAACTAATCTTATTTGGGTTAGGAGAGATACTAACCCCCGTGGACCCACAAGAAAATGGGTACCAAGATCCACCTCTTTGATGTTTGATGTAGGTGGAGGCTCTCGCATAACGTGAGAGTGTTGGTGCCTTGAGGTGGATGCATTCTAAGCTAAAAGGAGAACCATTTGGATGCTTCACTCTCAAGGAGATTAGGTGGGAGGACCACCGTGGTTTGGAGAACTAGAGATGCACCTTCATCGGTTTTGGTATCATTCTCTAACTCCCATTTTTATTTGCATGCTTTTAATGTTCATCTATTTATAGCATGTCATGTTTTATTATTCATTATGCCTATGCCATGCTTATTAGAATAGTGTTATACATGTTTAGTTACTTGAGCACCCATGTTTTATATGGATCTATATTTAAGTGTTCTCACCTTGTTTAAACTAACATGTATGCCCTAGATCTAATGTACATGCATATACATAATGATCATATGAATGTTTATGATGTTTTGTTTTGATGACTCATGTTTTTGATTAGTATGATATTTACCATGTTTATTAGACTTATGCTTTACATGATTAGTTATTGAGACACCCATGTTTAGTATGGACCCATATTTTATGTTCTCTTTATGTTTTAGCTATCATGTTTATCATAGGTTCAATGCACATGTCTTTGTCATGCAAATCATATGGTTGACTATGATTTTTTTTAATGATTCATGTTTTGATAAATAACTTGTGTTGTATGATTTCTAATTTAGCCACATGTTTTGATGTTTATAGGCTATCATGTATTTCTTGATTCTAATAGCATGTGGATGTTCTTCATGATCTTTTTTATGTTTTTCATGATTGATTTGTATCCGTTTTATGCATAATGATTTGATTACTTGTTTAGATGTTAGTTTTCATTAAAATTAGGATTTATACTTGTACATAGAATGGGCCACAAATAAACCTTTATATATGTTTGTGCTTGGATGCCTATTTGTACCCATTAGATGTTCTAGTATAGTCTAGTTTTGATGATTCATGCATTCAAACATGTATTCCTATTTTTGATGTGTTTTCTATGATTAAGTGTTTTCACTTCATGTATATGTCTATTTTGCCAAACCTTAAGATATACATGTATGCCCCTTGAGTCATTTGCTTTTCATGCAAATCTATATTTTGGACTCATTGTGTTTAGGGATATGTATGTATACTTTTGTTTTGTCAAAACATACATATGCCTTGGAGTTTAATTTGTTATGATGATTTTCGTGTCATTGAGGAAATTTCCTTTAGTAATGAAGATTTAGTTTTTCATGTGTTCATATTTTAAAGGAATTTCAATCGAGCTTGATTGTCCATTTTCATGATGATATGTTTCACACAACACTTGTACACTCACCCTATTTATTGTATTCTCGTGATTTAGTTTTCATGAGTACAATTTGTGCTATATGGATTTTGAGTGTTTTAATGTCATGTGATTTACATGTGTTTTCATGAGAAACATTTTTGTTATTCATCACTTGAAGGATTACGTGCTAGTTTTCAAATTTTCATACAACTAGTTCGTATTCTTCAATTTGGTAGAGTTTTTCAAACAAACTATAATTCCAAATCTATTTTGAAAACCCCTACCATTAATGGGCGGATGGATGGGAGATCATGCTCATGTATGCTTAATAGTGTAAATCATCTTAAACTTGATCATGAAATGGGTGGTAGTTGATATGAGTCATACACTTGATCTTATTGTTGTTTCAATTGGTATCATTGAATTCTTTCAATTGGTATCAATCTTGACATCTTTTTGTATACTCTTATATGTTTTGTTTTATATATGTATGCTTACACTTCATATAGTATCAATTTCAATTGGTATCTATTTCTTACATACATATATAGATGATTTATTTGTGCTTATTATATCCCTATATCTTGAAGCACAAATTTTGGTTATGTTAAGCTTGAGTTTTTCAATTGGTATCCATATACAAGCTTTATCATAATTTTAAGATTGCTAAGCTTGAATTTTTAATGAATATCATGTTTCAATTGATTTAATTTTCAATTGGTATCTTATTTCAAGCCTATGCATATTTTCTTTTGGTATTTCATAAAGGGGGAGAAAACTCGTATTTTATATTTCAATTGGTATTTGGTTTACCATTGTTTTTTGTTTCCCACTCCCTAACTTTATGATATTAAAGTAATTGGTATCATATGCTTATAATGAAAAATATCTTCTTTTGGTATCAAGATGCTATTTGTTTCCTTAAATTTGGTATCAATTTTTTATTATCTATTGGTATCAAGTTTACATTACATGTTTTCATTTTGATATAAAATGTTATTTTGTTTCAATGCCTTGTTTTATTTCAAATAGGATTTGGCATTTCTCAAAGTTTGTTATTTTCAATTGATATCATATTGACTTTGGTTCTACCCCTTGAAATAATTTATTGCTTCTTTATTTTGAAGATTTAGGGGGAGAAGTATTTATTTTTCATTATGTTTGTTTTTACCCCTTTGTTGATGATTGACAAAAAGGGAGAGAAGAATTTGTAGTTTATATGCATGGTTGATTTATGCATATGTTTTAGTTGGTTTTCATTAGTAATAATATGTTGGTTTCAATATTATTGTTTTATTGGTATCAAGAGTATGTTTCATTGTTTATGTTTTATTTTAATTGGTATCCAGAACATGTTTATATGTGTTTAAGAACATTCATTGCATATCTTATATGTTTTATTGTTATGCATGAGTTAAGGGGGAGCTTCTTTGAAGCTTTACTTTAATCCATGCATATATAACTCCATGAGTTTTGTCATCATCAAAAAGGGGGAGATTGTTGGCCCAAAGGCCTTCCACTCTAGTTTTGATGATGATTAACTCATGTAGTTATGTGTACTAATAATCTTGCAATGTTTAAGTTTCAGATATTTAACAAGATATTAGTTGGTGAAAGCTTCCACACATCTTTCACAAGGTGATTCAAGAGCCTAAGCATCAAAGATGACATCTAGCACTCTTTGGAGTCAAGCTTGGTGAATCACGGTTTGGACCGAGTCAACTTGGAGACGGCGCTCTACAAGAAGACTTAGGTATCCCTAGGTTAGTTTGTGTTTAGATCTAAATTGTAAAGATTAGAATAGTATGATAATGCTCAAGTTCACAACACACACGTTTCATGTTTTGAATATTGGTTTTCGGTTTTTCGGTTTTAGGTTTAACCGATCTTGGTTTTCATGAATAGATAGATCAAAACAAGTTTACATGGTTTAATGTATATATGATTTGTTCTATATACATGCATGCTTTAATTTCCTAGACAAACTTAGTTTTGACTCCTTTATTCATGTGTTATATGTTTTGGTATTTTTGACAAAACATATTTTGGAATTAATGACAAAAACTATGATATATATTTGTTTCATGTATATTGGATTTCTATCCATATGCATCATGCTTCAAAGTGTTTAATTATCATGTTTTTGTATCTGGAAGTGTTTTGGACAAAACGTATTTTCTATTCAAGTTTTAGAAAATACAGTTTTTGGTTTTGGTAAAAATGATTAGATGCAAAAATATTTTGATACAAAATCCTCTGCCTACAAATCAATTATTATGTTTTATACTTAGTACTATTTAAAGATATTTTTCATAAAAATCAAAGTCTTTTCAAAATTGTGTTTTAAACTCAACTTTTGATCTGAGCCGGTCGACCGCACCAGTCGACCGTGCCTGTGTCAGTCTTGTCCGGTCGACCGGACTAGTCGACCGTGGTTCTGGCAGATGCACGTATCAGTGTGCATGTTTGCCGGTCGACTAGGCGGTCGACCGACTGTTAACCGAGTTGCTCTCTGTTTGTTTCGGTCGACCGGGCGGTCGACCGGTAGCTGACAACGGTCAAAAATTGACCGTTTTGCGGTCGACCGGGCGGTCGACCGCCAGGGTATTTCTGACAGTTCTGCTGCCAACGGCTATTTTCTGGATTAGCCTATAAATACCCCATTTGCAAGAGTTTTTCTCTAAGAATTTTTGGGCTAAAATTTCCATTCTCTCAGGTGTTTTTGCTGCAATCAAAATAGGTTTTTGATTCAAATTGAACAATCTTTTGGTGTTTTCATTAGGGTTTGAAAAATCAAAGAAAAGGGTTTTGGGAAAAGTTTTTGAATTGAACTTCTCTATCTTGGTTTCATTTATTTCCCAAAGATTTTCTTTGAGTTGCTGGTTTCAAATCCCTTGGTTTTCTCCACACTTGAGCTAAAATCTACTATCTTTTCTATAGGATTTTGTGTGGGAAAAAGACATTGTTTTGTGGTTGTTGTTTGAAACCACTAAGTTGTAAACCCTATCTTTAGCTTGGCTTTGTGCCTTTCCCTCATTGTGTTGAGGAAGTTTGGCTATTGGGTTGTATCCCTCAAGGTTGTGAGGTGATCCTTGTATTGGTTTTGAGTTTGGAAATCCCTCAAGTTGTGAGGAGATTGTTGGCTTGGAGTTGTGCCTCAAGGAGGAGGTTGTGATTGTAAAGAGAGGAGTTAGGTACTCCTTGTGAGAGTTCTTGGTGAACTAGCTAGTGGATTAGAAATCCTTCGTGTGTCGAAGGCGGGGATGTAGAGCTGGGTGCTCGAACCTCGATAACATATCTCTGTATTTGCGTTTGATCCATTGACTCTCTCTCTATCTATCTCTTTGTGTATTGTGCAAATTGCTATATCTTATACTTGCTTGTGTGTGCATCATTGTTGTAATTGCAATTAATTTTTAAATTCCGCATTAAGTTCACTAGATTAACATTGTCACCTATTCACCCCCCTCTAGGTGACTTTTCAATTCCGACCTACGTATATACGTCACATTTGAAAGTACACCTAGAGGGGAGGGGGTGAATAGGTGTACGGCTAATCTAGTGAACTAAATGCGAAAATTAAAAACTAATTGCAACTACACATAATGCAACCAACGAGTGTAGCCGAATTTCCGGTGAAGGGCTCTGGACTAACTCCTCTTGATTCCTCTGAATAAGAGTTGAGGCGCTATATGAAGCTCTCGTGGTTAAGCACAAGTGAGGCATACACAAACAAGCCAAGCATATAATGAATGTATGACAATATGAATGATACAAGGCACAATATAAAGAGAGAGAGTAAGAGTCAATCGATCAAACACAAACACACGAATATGTTTCGAGGTTCGAGTACACAGCTCTACGTCCCCGCCTTCACACAGAAGGATTTTCAATCCACAAGTCCACACAGGACTCCCACACAGGGAACCTCCACTGAGAATTTGGGGTAAATACAATATGGAGTACACAACTCCTCTCTCAACCAAAACAACCTCTACACTTAGAGGTTAGGCACAAAGCCACACAAATCAACCTCACAAATGAGGGATAGGCACAAAGCCAATACAACCAATCAACCTCTCACTAGAGGGATAGGGCACAAAGCCACCACTCTAAAATCAACCTCTACCCAAGAGGGATAGCACAAAGTAGGAGGATTTACAACTTAGTGATCAAAAGACCACAAACCAATTCTTTTTCACAAAAACAAAGATCCTATAGAAAGGATAAAATGATAAGCTCAAGTGTGGAAAACAAAGTGTTTTGAATAAAGAAAATCACTTGGGAAAATCTCCAAATAGATATAGAATTTTTGACCAAAAACAAATTCCCAAAAGACTATTTTCTTTGACATAAAAACACTTTAAAACAATTGAAGATCAAATCTTTGAAGCTCTAAAACTCTTTTTAAAACTTATAAAAACACTAGAGAATGAGAGAATTTTTGCTCTTGGAAGTCTTAACTAAAACCTCTCTCAAATGGGATATTTATAACCCCTAAAAGGAATCTGCCCGTTGGCAGCAGTCTAGGCCAGAATTGGCCTTCCGGTCGACCGACCAACGGTCAAATTTCTGACCGTTGAGCCAACCGGTCGACCGCTCGGTCGACCGGGCCCTGAACCAGAGAGCAACGACTCTCTGACCGGTCGACCGCCCGGTCGACCGGGGCAACCCGAGAGTGGGTTGCCTTCAGTCGGTCGACCGTGCGGTCGACCGGCCAACTGACACGGCCAAGTGCACATCCTTGTGCACGTCCGGTCGACCGCTCCGGTCAACCGGCTCCTGGTTCGGTCGACCGAGACGGTCGACTGCCAGAGCCTGGCAGAATGATTTTGGGACTGAAAAACTTGATTTTAAATACAAAATAAATCCCATAAAGTTCTCTAAAAATCCACAAAAATAGTTTTAGTATAATACATTGATATACAAACTTGTTTGAGAAAAAATCAAATCAAGTTACAAACATTTTGAACTCTTTTGTGACTTAGAAATTTTGCCGAAAACTAAAAACTGTATTTTCTAAAACTTGGATTTTTCAAATGGAAATCCGATTTTTCAAAACTCATCCAAATACAAAAACATGTTATTTAAACAACACAAAAACATGTTATTTAAACAACTTGAAGCATGTCGTATATGGATATAATCCAATATACATGAAACATATATATATATATATCCATGTTTTTGATATTAAATCCGAAAATATGTTTTGTTAAAACACAAAACTCCAAACACATGAATAGGCATATCAAAATAAGTTTGTCTAAGATATGAAGCATACATGTATATAGAACAAATCTAATATACATTAAACCATGTAAACTTGTTTGATCTATCTATTCATGAAAACCAAGATCGGTTAAAATAAAAACCGAAAACCAATAAACATGAAAACTAGAAACAAGTGTGTGTGTTGTGAACTTGAGCATATCACACTATCTAGTCTTTACAAATGGATCTAAAAACATAATCTAAACTACGTACCAAAGTCTTCTTGACAAACTCTGTCTTTAAGCCGACTCGATCCAAACCGTGATCCACCGATCTTGACTCCAACGAGTGCTAGGTATGAACATTGACGCTCGGGCTCTTGAATCACCATGTGAGAAGCTTCAAAACTCCTTTATTGAAGCTAATCACCTACTAATATCTTGGTTAAGTATCTGAAACTAAACATCACAAGAATATTAGTAAACATAACCACATGAGTTAATCATCATCAAAACTAGAGTGAAAGGCCTCTGGGCCAACAATCTCCCCCCTTTTGATGATGACAAAACTCATGGAGTTATATATGCATGGATTAACGTTAAGCTTCAAAGAAGCTTCTCCTTAACTCATGCATAGCAATAAACAATAAGATATGTAATGAATACTAAACATGGATATTCATCAACATGCATAAAAACAATGAAATGAACATGCTCTGGATACTAAACATGAAATAAACATGCTCTTGATACCAAACTTTTAAAATAAATTCCTTTTCCTTTTTTAAATAAACATGTTCTTAAGCTCTTGATACCAATAAAAATTTCAAAAAAAAAAACTTAAGCTCTTGATACCAATCAATTCAAAAAAAAATTTAAGCTCTTGATACCAATCAAGGCCTATTGATACCAATCAATAAAACAAAATTCTTAATACCAATTGGAAAGATAATCATTAAACAATAAACATGCATAATAAACATGCATATAAACTCAAATACTTCTCCATCTTTTTGTCAATCATCAACAAAGGGGTCAAAAAAATAATATTCTCCCCTTTTTGTCTTAAACAAAAAAATATCAATAAGGGGTGAACTCAAAACAAAACTTTCTTGATACCAATTGAAAGAAAAAATATATCAAATTAGTGTATCATGATATCAATGAAATAAAACATACCAATTGAAAGTACATAATTGAAAGTACATAATGTGGTATATAAAACAAATATAGATTTAAATACCAATTGATACCAATTGTAAGTAAATATCAATTAAATACCAATTGAAAGTAAATAAATTATTTTAAACAATTCAACCAAAAATTTGATATCATTAAAACATAACAATTTTAAGTAAACTTATAGATAATCTTGATACCAATTTGTAAAGATTAGTACCAATAAAAGTAATTTTTCATTAAAAGCATATGATACCAAAAAAATAATCAATATCCTTTTTCAATCATTTTTTTAACATAAAGTGTGGGAGTAGAATAACAAAACCAATTGAAAGGTAAAATATAAATTTTCTCCCCCTTTATGAAATACCAAATAAAATGATGCATAAGCTTGTATAAGAAACCATTGAAATGTAATCAATTGAAATATAATAGTCATTTGAAATCAAGCTTAGTATAACCAAAATTTGTGCTCAAAAATATAGAGATATAGTAAGCACAAATAAAACATATATATGAGTATACAAAAAGAATGTCAATAGTGATACCAATTGAAAGGATCCAATGATACCAATTGAAAACACAATAAGATTAAGTGTATAACTCATATTACTTTCCATCCATTTCATGCACATGTTTAAAAGGATTTTCAATATTAAGCATACAAGGCATGGTCGCCCAACCAACCGCCCTTAAATGGAAAGGGTTTTCAAAAATAGGTTTGAAAATAGTTTAACATAATTGAAAACTCTTCTAAAATGAAGAATACGAACTAATTATATGAAAAATTTGTAAACTAGTACGAAATCCTTCAAGTAAGGAATAAAATAAAAATATATTTCATGAAAAACATGTAAATCACATGATCACTAAACACTCATTGGTCGATAAAACATATCTAGTCTCATGAAAACAAAACATGAGTAAACATCTAATATGAGTGTACAAGTATAATGTGAAATACGAAGTCATGAAAATAGTCAATTTAGCTCAATGTAAAATTCCTTAAAACATGAAAATCTTCAAAACGATTTAATCTTCAAGGTATATGTATGTCATGTTCAAACTAAAGTATACATACATATCCAAACATAACGAGTCCACAAAAGTATATGCATGAACGCAAGTGGCTCAAGGATGTATATGCATATCTAATAGTTTAGACAAAATGGACATATACATGAAGTTAAACATAAACACGAAAAACATATAAAATGGGAAATACAAGTCAAATGCATGAATCATCAAAACTAGACTATACTAGTACATCTAATGGGTACAAATGAGCGTTCAAGAACAAACATATAATGGTCTAATTGTGGCTCACTAGTTGTACAAGTATATATCCTAATTTTAATGAAAACTAACATCCAAACATGTAATCAAAACATGAAGCATAAAAGTCAAAAACAAAACACATAAACATTCATATGATCAATATGTATATGCACATGCATAGATCTAGGACATACACATTAGTTAAAAACAAATGTGAGAACACAAAGATATAAATCCATATTAAACATGGGTGTCTCAAATAACTAAACATGTATATCGCTAATCTAATAAACATGGCATATGACATAATGAACATATAAACATGACATGTTAGAAATCAACAATAAGATAAGCATGTAAATATAAATGGGAGTAAGGGATTGTTACCAAAACCTATGAGGGTAACTTTTCATATCTCCAAAACAAGGTGGTCCTCCCACCAAACACTCCTTGAAAGTGATGTATCCACTATGTCATCTTTAGGCTCGGAACGCATCCACCTCAAGGCACCATTGCTCTCACGTCATGCGAGAGCCCACACCTACATCAAAAATAATAGGGGTGGTCTTTGGTACCCATACTCTTTTGGGTCCATGGGGGTTAGCACCTTTCCTAACCCAAACAAATTTAGTTGCTAAATTTACATCATGTATCTTATCATAGCAAAATTTAGCAAGGTGGCCCTTACGTCCACAATGTGTACATGTGTACACATGAGCATATATCGTGTTATAAGTGTGTCTGTGAGGAGCATGTGTATGCCGTGGTTTGTGTGCATGCAAAGATGGAACTTGTTTCTTTCGAAACAATGAATCTAAACGTGCATGGTTCAAAGCACATTGGCTCAAAGTGGAGCCCAAACAATCAACACTTTTCTTCAAAACATTTATATCATTTTTAATACTTGAAGATAAAGTGGAGCATGCAATATGTGAGTTAGATGGTGACTCTACACTAGCATGGCAAACGTGTGTATCTAAATCATTTTTTAAAGAAATATTTTCTTTAAACAATCTTTCAATTCTTGTGAGATCAAATTTATTTTATTTTTCAAAGAATTATTCTCTTTTAATACAAAATCAAGTTTTGAAGTTAAATCCTCATTTTTCTTCAAAACATATTCACAATCAACTTTATTTTTCAAAATTTTGTTTTCATTAAGTGCAAGATCAAGTTGGGATTTAAGCGAGTCACTTTCACTTAAAATTTCATCCCTTTCTTACAAAACAATCTCAAGTCTAGAAGATAAATTTTTATTTTCTTCTTTTAAACCAAGACTTTCCTTTTTCAAAAGTTTGTATTTTAAAATCAAATTTTCACAATTTTAGCAAATTCATCATTCATGGCTTGTACCTCTAAACACTCATTGCAATAGGAACTAGTACTAGTATCTAGTTGAGTGTCCGAGTGTACCTCAAGGGAGTCATTCCCTTGGACCATGAAGCAACATTCATCGGACTCGTCTTTTCTATATCTCCTAATTTTATCGATAATCTTTGGTAGCTCGGGAGAAGTCAAAATGCTCCACACTGCAAAAACCGAATCATAGTGAAAAAACACATGTAAATAATCTTTATGAAGAGATGCTCTAAGTGCCTTTAGGGCTATTGCATTGGCCTCTATATGCTTGCTATCTTTAGGGTAGGATTCCTTAGTGATGGCAAGGTAAACATGCAAGTCTAGGGCTTTTAAATGACAACTTATAAGAACCTTCCATATGTCTAGTCTAGAGAAATCAAACATGGGAGGGCTACCATGAGTGCAAACTATATGTGTGCAAAAGCAAATGCAAATGTAGATTAGCTAACCAAGATCACACTCCTAGGTGGTTAAACAAAATATCAGGAGCCTAGGCTCTGATACCAATTGAAAGTACACCTAGAGGGGGGTGAATAGGTGCACGGCTAATCTAGTGAACTAAATGCGAAAATTAAAAACTAATTGCAACTAAACTTAATGCAACCAACGAGCGTAGCCGAAATCCTAGTGAAGGACTTTGGACTAACTCCTCTTGATTCTTCTGAATAAAAGTTGAGGCGCTATATGAAGCTCTCGTGGTTAAGCACAAGTGAGGCACACACAAACAAGCCAAGCGTATAATGAATGTATGACAATATGAATGATGCAAGGCACAATATAAAGAGAGAGTAAGAGTCAATCGATCAAACGCAAACATACGAATATGTTTCGAGGTTCGAGCACACAGCTCTACGTCCCCGCCTTCACACAGAAAGATTTCCAATCCACTAGTCCACACAGGACTCCCACACAGGGAGCCTCCACTGAGGATTTGGGGAAAATATAATATAGAGTATACTACTCCTCTCTCAACCAAAACAACCTCTACACTTAGAGGCTAGGCACAAAGTCACACAAATCAACTTCACAAATGAGGGATAGACACAAAGCCAATACAACCAATCAACCTCTCACTAGAGGGATAGGGTACAAAGCCACCACTCCAAAATCAAACTCTACCCAAGAGGGATAGCACAAAGTAGGAGGGTTTACAACTTAGTGATCAAAAGACCACAAACCAATTCTTTTCCACAAAAACAAAGATCCTATAGAAAGGATAGAATGATAAGCTCAAGTGTGAAAAACAAAGTGTTTTGAACAAAAAAAATCACTTGGGAAAATCTCCAAATAGATATAGAATTTTTGACCAAAAAACAAATTCCCAAAAGACTATTTTCTTTGAAATAAAAACACTTTAAAACAATTGAAGATCAAATCTTTGAAACTCTAAAACTCTTTTTAAAACTTGTAAAAACACTAGAGAATGGGAGAATTTTTGCTCTTGGAAGTCTTAACCAAAACCTCTCTCAAATGGGGTATTTATAACCCCCAAAAGGAATCTGCCCGTTGGCAGCAGACTAGGCCAGAATTGGCCTTCCGGTCGACCGGCCAACAGTCAAATTTCTGACCGTTGAGCCATCCGGTCGATCGCCCGGTCGACCGGGCTCTGAACCAGAGAGCAACGGCTCTCTGGCCGGTCGACCGCCCGGTCGACCAGGGCAACCCGAGAGTGGGTTGCCTTCAGTCGGCCGACCGTGCGGTCGACCGGCTAGCTGACACGGCCAAGTGCACATCCTTGTGTACGTCCGATCGACCGCTCCGGTCGACCGGCTCCTGGTTCGGTCAACCGGGACGGTTGACCGCCAGAGTCTGGCAGAATGATTTTGGGACTGAAAAACTTGGTTTTTAAATACAAAATAAATCCCATAAAATTCTCCAAAAATTCACAAAAATAGTCTTAGTATAATACATTGATATACAAACTTGTTTGAGTAAAAATCAAATCAAGTTACAAACATTTTGAACTCTTTTGTGACTTAGAAATTTTGCCGAAAACCAAAAACTGTATTTTCTAAAACTTGGATTTTTCAAATGGAAATCTGATTTTTTTTCAAAACTTGTCTAAATACGAAAACCTGTTATTTAAACAATTTGAAGCATGTCGTATATGGATATAATCTAATATACATGAAACATATATATATATCCATGTTTTTGATATTAAATCCGAAAATATGTTTTGTTAAAACACAAAACTCCAAACACATGAATAGGCATATCAAAATAAGTTTGTCTAAGATATGAAACATATATGTATATAGAACAAATCTAATATACATTAAACCATGTAAACTTGTATTGATCTATCTATTCATGAAAACCAAGATCGGTTAAAATAAAAAACTGAAAACCAATAAACATGAAAACTAGAAACAAGTGTGTGTGTTGTGAACTTGAGCATATCACACTATCTAGTCTTTACAAATGGATCTAAAAACATAATCTAAACTATGTACCGAAGTCTTCTTGACGAACTCCGTCTTCAAGTCAACTCGATCTAAACCGTGATCTACCGAGCTTGACTCCAACGAGTGCTAGGTATGAACATTGACGCTCGGGCTCTTGAATCACCATGTGAGAAGCTGCAAAACTCCTTTGTTGAAGCTAATCACCTACTAATATCTTGGTTAAGTATCTGAAACTAAACATCACAAGAATATTAGTAAACATAACTACATGAGTTAATCATCATCAAAACTAGAGTGGAAGGCCTCTGGGCCAACGGCAGTGACGTCCACGTACCCGCAGGAGTCGGGGCGCCATAGGGGAACGGGGCGCCACAAAAACATATGCAGTTATTTATACTAATTAAGTTCAAGTGGCTAAGTTTATTTCCGGATTCTAAGGTTTCAAGGAGTTTCTTCCTCCAAAGGAAGGTGCTGAAGACTCAAGAAGACTCATATATGAGATCAGAACTCAGTACACTCAAACGATACAAATGGAGAAGCCCGATTGAAGATCTTATAGTCACCTAGATCCTTGTAAGATTTTAGTGTGTTAAAGAGTGAAATATGATAGAAGTGCTTAAAAAGATACATACACAAAATACACGTCTTCAAAATATACAAGTTTGTTGCGTGTTTGGTATTAATACATATTTCATAATTTTTCTAAATTTTTATATCAAGTTTAGAACATGTATTTTCTCCCTTATACTATGCTACATAACCCTCAAACCCATACAAAATATTTAAAAATTGTTTAAAGTTTAAAAATCTGTTTTTATACTATTTCAGGCCAGAATGGTCGATCGGCCGGTCGACCGTTACTATTACAGGCCAAAACGGTCGACCGGTCAGTCGATCGGGCCTTTGGGGCACATTTGTACACGTTTGTCGGTTGATCGACCGATCGACCGTCAACCCCTGCGGTCGACCGACCGGTCGACCATTAGCCCCTACGGTCAATCGACCGGTCGACCGACTGAATGAGCCTTACTCTATGTTTGTGTCGGTCGACCGGGACGGTCGACCGACAGTTCAAAAATTCTTTTTAAAATAACATGGTCGACCGACAGTTCAAAATTTTCTTTTCAAAATAACCTGCGGTCGACCGAGCGGCCGACCGGAGCCAACGACTATTTTTCAAGTGACATGCCGGTCAACCGGCCGGTCGACCGGTAGACGTCCAGGTTGTCATAATGGCTACATTTTGAATCTATTTTATTTTTAATAAGTTCTAATGGTCATTTTCTGTTTCCAAGTGGTCAAACTCACCCCAAACTTCACTTATAAATGTTATTCATCCTTTGCCTATAAATAGAGATCATGGGTTTTGATTTTCAACAAGAAAAATATTCAAGTTTTCAAGAGTTTTCAAGAGTTTTCAGGAGAGACATGTTTTATACCTTTCTATTTCAAAGTTCTTCTTTTTCAAAACTTTTTCAGTTGTTTTTAAGTCTTCTAAATCTCTTCAACTGAATTTCTTCTCTCACTTAGCTTCTTGAGCCTCAATTCATATTCCACTCTATAAGAAGTTGTAAGAGAGTGTTTGTGATCTTGCTAGATCACCAAGTGCCTTGTAATCTATTGGCTTGTGGTTCCTGTTGTGCGGAGGATAGAGTTGTTGGAGTTGGGTACTCCGGTCTTGAGTAGACCAAGTTGTAATCCCTTTGGTGTAAGGTTCCTTTGTGAAAGTTTTCTTAGTGGACATAGTGAAAATCCTTCATAGTGGTGAAGGCAGGGACGTAAAGCAGTGGATCGAATCTCGAAACAAATTCTCTAGTATTTGCGTTTGATTTAATATTGCTCCTTATTGCTTTATATTTATACACTTATGATATTACTTGTCTTGCTTTTCATTATAGCTTTCATTCCATCTTCTTGCATTTTCGGTCTATACTCATATCAACAAGGAAGCAATTAAGTACCTCAACTCATTATCTAGAGGAATTAAAGAGGAGAAGTTCTAGAGCCCTTCACCGGAAATTCGGCTTCAATTCTTTTTTGAGTGACCGCTTGCATGATACATCTTAACTAGTTTTAAAAGTGTATTTGATTAGAATAACACCTATTCACCCCCCTCTAGGTGTTTTTCAATTGGTATCAGAGCTTTGGTCTCTAGTTTCTTGACTTAACAACCTTAATGATCCTTTATTGCTAATCATCTTTTTCATATTTCATCCTCATTCACATTAGTAAAGATGGCCAAAGATATTAAGACCTCACCCAAGTTTGATGGTCTTAACTTTCCCATATGGAAGGTTAAGATGACCGTGTTTTTGCAATTTTTAGGAAGCCGGGTTGCAAAAGCGGTGACTAGACCCTTTAGTGCACCCCTTGACGATGAGGAACTTGGTCCGATATTGTTACGAAAGAGTTTGATGCAAATGCTAGGACACACTATGCCTTACTTCAAGCTCTTAATGATGATGATATTGCTAGAGTCATACACTGCAAATCTGCATACGAGATTTGGACTCACCTTTTACTTACTCATGAAGGAACATCACAAGTTAAGAGGGAAAAAATTAACCTCTTACGTTCCCAATACGAAAACTTTATCATGCATGAAAATGACACCATTGATGACATGGTGACAAAATTTACAAAAATATCTAACAGTCTTGCTTTTTTAGGTGACAGTATTGACAACAATCAAAAGGTGAGGAAGATCATTCGTGCTCTCCTACTCTCATGGGAAGTCAAGGCTACAACCTTGAAGGAGCTAAACAATAAGGAGAAAATAGAGCTCATTAGTTTTATGAGCAACCTTAAGACCCATGAGATGGAAAGGAAAGCTAAAGAAGAGATGGTTCCTCAAAAGAAGAAAGTAATCGCTTTCAAAACCACTTCCACCTTCTCCGATGAAGATGATGAAGAAGAGGATGATGAAGATCTCTCCCTCCTTGTGAATAATGTTAGGAGAATATACAATAAAGAAAATTCAACAATAGAAGAAGATGGTAAGGAAAGGAAGAAAAGAAGATCATTTGCTTCAATTGCCGGAAGCCGGGCCATATGGTTGCGGAGTGTCCGGAGAACAAGAGTAAACCCTCTATCTCGAAGAAGCCCTACAAAAAGAAGGCTCTAAAAGCTACATGAGACTCGGAGAGTGAATCCGATGAAGAAGTTGACACGGCTCATATGTGTTTCATGGCAAATGATAATACAAATAAGGTAACCTCCGAATCATCTCTTGACGATTGTGAATTATCCATGGATGAATTAGGAGAAGCTTTTGAAGAATTATCTCATAATTATGATTTTCTTAAAAAGAAATATTTAAAAATAAAAAAGAAAAATGAAACTCTCAACAACAAAATTATCATACTCACAAAAGAAAAGGATGATTTATTTTTCACTCTCACATCAACTCAAAAAGATTTTTATGCCTAAAAGATTTCATGTAAAGTTAAATTACACTAATAGATAAAGATAAGATTTATATCCTAAAAATAAAATTAACTCTCTATGAGAAGTATTAAAGAAATGTGAAAACTAGATTGGAGGCTATGTTTCCTAAGAAACATACCCAAAGAAGCACACTCATGCTACACATACCCATACTCAAAAATCACACAATTTGCACCCACATCATGCAAAACACACAACACAAATCAAACATGTTCACACTCCACACACTCATCATGCCTTCATTTATGGTAAAATTTATGCATGTACTTATTGTAGACAAAAAGATCGCTTGGATAAATTTTATTTTGATAGAATAAATGCCTCAAATAATCATGTTTGGGTTCGTAATGTTAACATTAAAGGACCCAAGAAAATTAGGGTACCAAAATCAATAAATATGTTACATGATGTAAGAACACTCCAAAGCTTCATGATGTAGGGAGCGGTGGTATCTTGATAGTGGTTGCTTAAGACACATGACATGGGATATGAACAACTTTGTAACCCTATTAAGATACCATGAAGGTGTCACCGTCACCTTCGGAGATGACTCCAAAGGAAAGATTGTTGGTATGGGTAACATTAAATTTGGTTCATCTCCTTTGATTAAAAATGTTGTTTTAGTTGATGACCTCAAACATAATCTCTTGAGTATTAGTCAACTTTGTGATAAAGGTTTTAAAGTGATTTTTAATGACTTAGCTTGAAATGTATTTGATAGACAAACTAATGCATGTATACTTTCCGGATTTCATGAAAACAATGTATACATGATTGATATGTCAATTTACAATGCAATGCCACATGTTTGAATGCCTTCAGTGAAGACTCTTGGTTATGGCATAGGAGATTAGGCCATATTTCTTTTGACCACCTATCTAGAATCAACAACAAGGAAGTGGTGAAAGGTATTTCTTATTTGAAATTTGAAAAGGACCGCATTTGCGATGCGTGCCAACTTGGGAAACAAAAGAAGTCCTCTTTCAAAATTTTCAAGGATATCATGACATTAAGGCCTTTGGAGTTATTTCATATGGATTTGTTTGGTCCTACTAAAATCAAAAGTCTAAGTGGGAATCATTTTGCTTTTGTATTGGTTGATGATTTTTCTCGTTTTACTTGGGTTTTCTTTTTAGAACATAAAAATCAAGCCTTTTCACATTTTCAAATGTTTAGAAAAAGAGTAGAAAAGGAAAAAAGATTTTTCAATTTTACGCATAAGGAGTGATAGAGGTGGTGAATTCATTAACCATTCCTTCATCACTTATTGCGAGGAACATGAAATTAAACATGAATTATTTTGTCCTAGAACTCCACAACAAAATGGAGTAGTTGAGAGGAAAAATTGAACATTACAAGAAATGGTTAGGACTATGATAAATGAATAGCACTCCCTTAATACCTATAGGCCGAGGCCGTAATAACATTATGTTACATATCAGATAGGATTTATTTTTTGCAAAAATACTTCTAAATTCTTTCGAAATTTACCATTCAAGAAAACCAAATGTTTCTTATTTTAAAGTTGTTGGTTGTAAATATTTTATTTTAAATATTAAAGATAATTTAGATAAGTTTGATGCAAAATCTTATGAAGCTATTTTTGTTGGATATTCTAACACTAGTAAAGCCTATAGAGTCTTCAATAAATCTACTATGACTATTGAAGAATTTATACATGTAAAGTTTGAGAAATCTAATATTTTTATGGAGAATGTTGTAGAAATAGATTCTTTAGGTGAAGATATGGAGAGGATAACCTTGAAGGACTCACCTATACAAGAAGACAAGACAAAGATTGATATGCAAGGTGAAGTTCAAGAAGTTGAAATGGAGCCAACACAATTACTTTCAAAGGATTGGAGATTCACTTCATATCATCCTAATGATCTCATTATAGGTGATGTATCAAAAGGAGTAACTACTCGTTTCAAGCTCCATAATTTTTGTGGCCATTATGCTTTTATTTCTCATTTTGATCCAAAGAACATCCTCGAAGCTGAGGGCGACTCAGATTGGTTGCTTACCAACTAAGAAGAGCTCAATCAATTTAAGCGTAACTAAATTTGGCATCTTGTCCCTAGACCCCAAGATAGACCAACAATTGGCACTAAATGAATTTTTAGGAACAAGTTGGATGAGCTAGGAAATATTGTTAGGAATAAATCTAGGTTAGTGGCCCAAGGCTATACCCAAATCAAAGGTATTGATTTTGAGGAAACCTTTGCACCTACATCTAGGCTTGAATCCATACGGATAACACTTGCTTTTGCCTCCTATAAAGATTTCAAACTATTTCAAATGGATGTCAAAAGCGCATTTTCAAATGGTTTTATTGAAGAGGAGGTGTATGTTAAACAACCCCCGTGTTTGTTGATCTTACACATCCAGATTTTATTTTCAAACTAGACAAAGCTTTATATGATTTAAAACAAGCTCCTAGAGCTTGGTATGAAAGACTTTCATCATTTCTTATTTCTAATAGTTTTGTTAAAGGAAAAATAGTTACCACTTTGTTTACTAAACATGTTGATAAAAATATTCTTATTGTTCAAATATATGTTGATGATATTATATTTGGATCTACTAATGAAAAACTTTACAAAGATTTTGAATCATGTATGAAGGATCAGTTTGAGATGTCTATGATGGGCGAACTTAACTACTTGGTCTACAAATCAAGCAAAAGAGTGATGGGATTTTTATAAATCAAGCCAAATACACGAATGAACTCATCAAGAAATTTGAGCTTGAAGGGACAAAGACTAGCAAAACTCCCATGGCTACCACAACAAAACTTGATAAGGATGAACAAGGTATAAATGTAGACACTAAACTCTTTCGTAGCATGATTGGTAATTTATTATATTTAACGGCTAGTAGGCCGGATATTATATTTAGTGTTTGTCATGTGCTAGATTCCAATCTTGTCCAAAAGAGTCCCATTTGATTACGGTAAAACGCATTATTAGATATCTTAAGGGCACTATTAGAATGAGTTTGCCAAATCCGAAGACCGGATAATTTTTAATGACGAATTTTTCAGATGCTGACTATGCGAGTTGTAGAGTGGATAGGAAGAGTACAAGTGGAACCTATCAGTTTCTAGGAAATAGCCTTGTTTCATGGTCTTCCAAGAAGTAAAATTCTGCAGCCCTCTCAACCACCGAGACGGAGTATGTTGTGGCGGGGCTTGTAGTGCACAAGTCTTTGGATGAAACATGCTCTCCTTGACTGTGATTTGTAATATGATCATATTAAGATATTTTGTGATAACACTATTCATATGATTAAAAATGCAAGTCAACATAGTAAGACTAAGCACATAGAAATTTGATATCACTTTCTTAGAAATCATTATGAGAAAAGTGATATTGAAATTGATTATGTTTCCACCGATTTTCAACTTGCGGATATTTTTATCAAACCTCTAGATTATAATAAATTTTCATTTATTTGTGATAAATTATATGTTTGTATTATGGATTCATGAGTTTTTGCAAATACTCTTCAAAATGTTTTGTTAGCTTTACCCTTTTTGATGCATGACAAAAAGGGGGAGAAATATTTTGAGTTATTATTCTTTACCATGCACATTTGTAAAGTTCATTTGTAAAGTTTATTTCTTTTATATATAAATTGATTTGTAAAGTTCATTTATAAAGTTTATTTCTTTTATATATACACTGAATGACTTGCTCAAATTGAATTTAAGTCATAATGTTTTTTTCTTGTTCTTGATAGATAGCATAATTTGAGGGGGAGCTTTTCAAGCTCTTTCACATTTTTTAAAAATAACTCATATATTTTGTCATCATAAAAAAGGGGGAGATTGTTGGCCTAAGGTTACAATCACTCGGTTTTATGATTTTGATGACAACAAAACATATGCAGTTATTTGTACTAATTAAGTTCAAGTGGCTAAGTTTATTTCAGGGTTCGAAGGTTTCAAGGAGTTTCTTCCTCAAAAGGAAGGTGTTGAAGAATCAAGAAGACTCATATACATGATCAGAACTCAGTACATTCAAACGACGCAAATGGAGAAGCCTGATTGAAGATTTTGTAGTTACCTAGACCCTTGTAAGATTTTAGTGTGTTAAAGAGTGAAATATGATAGAAGTGCTCAAGAAGATATACACACAAAAATACACGTTTTCAAAATATACAAGTTTTGGGTAGTATTAGTTTTGTTGCATGTTTGTTATTAATACATATTTCATAATTTTTTAAAATTTTTATATCAAGTTTAGAACATGTATTTTCTCCTTTACATAACCCTCAAACCAATATAAAATATTTTAAAAATTGTTTAAAATTCAAAAATCTGTTTTTACACTATTTCAGGCCAGAACGGTCGACCATCCGTTCAGTCGTTGCTATTATAGGCCAAAACGGTCGACCGATCGGTCGATCGGGCCTTTGGTGCACATTTGTGCACGTTTGTCGGTTGACCGACCAGTCGACCGTAAGCCTTACTCTCTGTTTTAAACCGATGTCATATAACATTGCACATCGGTTCTTCCGGAAAGCGACGTCTACTATTACTTTACATGTTGGTTTGTGAAAGAACCGACTTTTAAACTGAAGTTTATAAGTCAAAGTTAATAATTTTCCACGTCAGTTTTTGGATAGGTACGAAGTTTCACCTCGGCTTTTACCAAAACCAATGTGGAAAGTTAAGTTTTTCATGTTGGTTCTTAAAAGAACTGACGTTAAAAACTTACCTTTCCACGTCAATTTAAAACCGATGTGTAAAGTATCGGACACACGTCGATGGCTATTTTTTTTAAACGTCGGCTCTTAGCTGACGTGAAATCTCTTTTTTGTAGTAGTATTCATGAAAGAAATCAAGAGGTCACCACGCCCAACGGATCACGGTGACATGTCTTTACAACGAAGGAACCTAACCTTGACTCACACAGATTTGAAATGGTGTTTGCGTATGGAATGAGTTTTTCACGTGCTCAGTGAATGGTACATGCTTAATAATTGATGTGGGTAATAAATCATAAGGATTCAGATAATATATCAGAAAATCAATGTGTATGACATAAATATCTCGGCCTTGAGTCACACAGATTTGCAATGGTATTTGTACACAGAACGAGTTTTTCACATGCTCAGGAAGTAAGTGGTACACGCTTAATAATTTATATAGATGAATAATACATAAATTGCAGTAAATTCTAAGGATTCAAATAATATATCAAGGAAATCGATGTGTCTGACATAAGTATCTCACGAGTTCTTCCAGAATTAACTTCATGAAAGAAATTAGACAAGGTCACCCGCTAATGGATTATCTCTAACAATTACACACACAGTTAAATTTCTAGATGACATGAGCAGTTACTTTGTCTCTCAATAAAATATCATCCTCATGAATTATCACAAAACTAGGAATCTTTGGCTCGATCCTATGCAATTATTTTGATGATTTTTGCAGGCCATACAATGAGTCCTTGATGCTTGCAGATTTATGCTCAAAACGGTTTCCTTCTCTGCCTTGCCATTTGCTTATTTGGTTGACATCTTTTATTTAGCTCTCTGTCGAGAAATGATTCTCAACACCCATGTCGCGTGAAATACATGATCAAAACAAGATCTTCACATGTTCATTTTCTTGTGTACTCTCTTGTGTCCTTAAAAGCTTGTTAGAGAACAGTGAACAACATTCTGGTTTAGAGAACAAAAATGTTGATCTTGTGTATCCTTTTAGTGTAGAGGAGAAAGTTTCAACTCTTTCGTGTATATACCAAAGAGTTGTTTTGATCTAAACAAGAATGAGAATCATTTAAGCATACAAATACTCAAATCAAATAATACAAGATGAAGCTCTAGTGTAATTGATAAATAATAATAAATTCTCCAAAGCTTGGCACTTAAATGATAGATTTAAGAGGAGAGGAGCTCAAAAAGAATGAAGAAAGAGTAAGATTCTCCAAGTAATACACTCTTTAATAAATGAAGATGAAAGTTTACAAATACTGCAATAAATATTGCAAATATTGCAATAAATGCTTGAAAACTTTGTAGTTCAACAGGCGAATATTGTTCACTGTTTTTCTTTGTATATATGAAGGTTTTTGCACGAGAATAGCTCAGTTCACTGTCCTTCAAAGAGATTTTTGAAAGAAAATGAGGAATGAAACCATTAAATAAGTATTCTCTGTAGCAACTCTTTCTTTAGAGATGAGGCAAAGAAATAAAAAAATTATTTAATGAATAAATCAAAATGAGAGATACTAATGAAAACTTGTCTTATGAAGTGTAGTAGAGGGTTAATTTTAAAGAGATAAGATTCGGGGCTCAATCCTTCTCACTCAAAAAAACTACTCTACGATATCCGAGTGCAAGAGTCATTCCGTTAAAATTGATTTACATTATTTAAAGTAATTAAAAATAAAAAATCATGTATTTTAAATACTTTTTAACCTATCCATCAAGCGTAAAATACACGATCAAAATAGCTTGGTTAGTTTAACGGTGTAGAATATTTAAAATCTAATAAATAAAATTGGTGTGTGAGTGTTTTTAAGTGTTTAGATTACGATGAAATAATCGGATCGAGAATTTGTACGTCTAAGACGTAGATCTAAGTAATATGTTATTTTCAGTCATCTATTTTGCGCCAACTAGATGGATGTGCAAAAAGTATTCAAAATAAATGATTTTTGATTTTTAGTTACTTGAAATAATGTCGAAGAACTCAGCAGAATGAATCTTGCATTCGGATATCATAGAGTTGTATTTGAGTGGGAAGGATTCAGCTTTGAATCCTTCCAGAATGACACAAGTCTATCTCAATTCGGAATAGATGATCAACAAGAATGAATTAAAGATCAAGATATGTTTCAAAGATTCGTAGAAAATAAGAAATAGAATTTCTAATGATACCCTAAAGTGCCATTTAGAGATAATTAAATTTATTCATCAATTACTTACATAACGTCCTAATGTTCCTAATAAATCTGAAATGTATAGCTTGAATATCCTTGCTCCATATGCTCTCGTAGGCTTAGTTTGACTTCGTAGAGACTTGAATTTGAGGGGGTTGATTCCTTCCATCCTCCATGCAGATATGACATTGAAGCTTAATTCCATCCGACCTCCTCTGTCATCGTCTTGACCTGAAATTAAAATTAGCAACTAAAACACACCATTAGTAGCTTAATTTATAAGTTAATTGATTATCATCACCAAAAAATCCTGGGAATTACATAAAGTTTGCGGCTAAACATCATTAGCATATAAACACAGCTATATCCAATACTCCTTTCGTTCCTAACACGTTTCTAGCATTGAATTCTACATAAAGATCTCCTATACTTTGTGAAACATGGAATTTGTATGTCAACCATGATTTTAATCAAACATCCCAGAGTGCATCTTTCTGCAACAGAAACCTACATCTAACAAGTAGATCACATGGTAGCATAAAAGAGGAGGACAAGCACACATGAAAGCAAATAGAAAGTAGCTGCGATGGCAACCAACTCATGTAAGCAAACGGCATCTCACGAAATATTGCATACAAAAATGTAATGTACCAACACTCCGTATAAATATCTCCTTCAAGACGATAAATTCATAAAATCCTAAACTTTCTAAATGTCTCGTTAAAACATAGCCCTGTCAACTCTATGCATCAAAGCCAGCCTAAAGCCTCCACAACATCAATGAAGCAGCTCACAATCCCAATGACAAAGCAAGCACTTAACCACAGCTACAACCACGTTGCTTCAAAAATCAGTAGCTTTACGCTTATATATCCTGAGTTGATGATGATGATAGGATGCAGTATGGTACACAGTAGCTTAATAACCTTCCAAGTTACGTAACGGGCTCCACCTTCATTCTATTCATGGTAGAAGCTTCATTGCAACTCCACTTGTGCCCCGGGGAGCGGGTTAGCTCCTTTGCGTGAAGGACCAAGATTATCCTCCGCGAGCTGTGTGATGGATGGCGAACATGTTTTGTGGTAGGGCTAACAAAATTTGTTTTTTGTTTTTTTCTCTCCATCGGGCTGTCCATCAGCTGTGATGGACAACCGACCGACAGAGCGCGAATAAGCTGACCCGCTCCCTGTGCCCAGAGCCTTAAGACACGTGACCATCGTGCAGGTCAAAGTCTGATCACTGTTGATTATAACTAGCAAGGTAGCTAGCCACAATCTAACTAGGATGCTAACGCTGCAGCTGCAAGCTCCATGCCATTGTCATTCTGTCTTTAATACCACACACCAAACCACAAATATCTACCAGAAAGAGAAATGAAAAACATATTAGCTTTCACTATTATAAATTAGTAGTTATTCTTTTATTAGTTTATCAAACTTTTTTGCCAAGTAACTATACTAGATCTACACCGAATAAAAACTTATTTCATTAATACCCCATAAAATTTCCTAATTTTCTCATAAATTCCCTCTCAATTGTCAAAATATCAAAATACCCCATTCAATCATCTATTTCTCAATTTAGCCCATAATTGCGTTAACAACAAATTGATAATGAATTTCTTCCCCCTTGCCTCATAAAAGAATACGCGCAAAGACACATGACGATCTAAGGACAATTCAGTCATAAAATAGACACGTAAAAGACATGTGAGTACAAACCAGACAAATAATTAATGGAAGGGGTTTTTGAAAATCTTGAAGATAGTTGGGATTACTAAAGTTAAGGGGTGTTTTCTAAGAAAATCGAGAAAGTTTAAGAAGGTATTAAAAAAAAGTCATGAATAAACAACAGAGAGAACATAAAGGAGAATTCATCAAAGAAAAATTTGTACAGTATTAATTATTAAGAGAAATGGTGTACCATTTACAAAGTACTACTAATCGAGTCACTTGCAGAAGCGGAGTTGAAAGAAATAAGTTGAACTATACAGACTTTAATCGTAAGGAGGATATTCTTCTCTTGTGCAGCTATCTGAATAGCATGTGCAGCACAGCTTCTCCATCAAGACGCGGCTGTACCCCGCCTCGCACAATTAACATTTTTACAATGGAGCTGCCTGCACAGTGCTGCTTGAAGTAGAAGAAGGCTGTCGTCCCTGAAAGAGTGAAGTTACTGTTGTCTTGAGTCCATCGACAAGGTCCTGGACATCCTGAATCCATGACCATGTGGGGTCTTTTAACGCACGAATTGAGTTGAGGCAGACCAGAAGGGTCCCTCCTTCATGCAAAAGAACCTGGGCAATGAACACAGCCAACATAGATGATGAATCACCAAAGCCACAAAAAAGATGCATATTAAAATGATCAGGACAAAAGGGGAAGGAGAAAGGTTTGAGAACATCTATATGTTAAATTATAAATTTTGAATTTTTTTCCCTAATCTTTGCCTATGACTATTTCCCATCCAAACAGCTCACCGTACAATTTTACTGTTCTTGCACTAATACTTTGCTGTAATAAAACAGTATTTACCATGATCTTGGTCATGAAAATCATCATCAATTCCAAAACCTTCTCTCATAAAACACGGTGCTATGGGCCACATTTCCAATGGCCCGCTGGCCACATAGAGTAAGAAAATGAATAAATCTTCCTCTTATTGTATGCATCTGAAATGAAACAAAACTAAACTGAGAGATGGGAAACTTTCCCACTCTCGCCATTAAAACCCTAATTACCGCATCTGTAGTCAAGAGGATTTGTGTGGGCGACCTCTCTTCCAATCAATTCACTGATCAATTAGTATCAGAGCAAATTGATCCTTTGGGGGTGGACAGGCAAACCTTCCACAGTATACCTTTTCTCAACATCATCAACCAGATCTCTGCATCGAATTTAGACACTGGAGAACTCCGCTTACATTCAGAAAGACAACCAGAAGACCAGACTTGAATGTGGAAAGATGGGATGTAGGGTTGTAAATCGAGCTAAACGGGTCAAGCTTTAGGCTGTTCATACATGTTCATTTATTTAATCGAGTTTAGAACTTTGTTCAAGCTCTGTTCATTAAGTTAATGAACAAGATTGAGTGAGTAAATAAGAGCGGAGCCAAGCCCCACATTTCACTTATAATTTGAGCATACGGAACAGAGGATCCTTAATTTTGACAAATAAGAACCCATTTTTTCTCTAATATTTTAGAAAACGACTTTTTGGTTAAAACTAACGAAGAAAATGAACAACTAGATCTTTAATGTAAGTCAAGACTTCAAAACAAAGAGGTTTTAAAAATATAAATATGGAAACAAATATATAATGTACCAGGCCCTTTGTTGAGTTTGTAGTGAGACTTTTTACTCGAGTTAGAGCCAAGTCAGGGTCAACCCTAATCTTGTTCACATTAATTTAATTATTCATTCAATCCAAAAGTTTTGTTCAAACCGACACATATAGTTCTCATCAGGAATGAAAGAACGTTCATCCAGTAGGCTTTTAGCCTGAGGTTCAAGCATTCCCAGTTCTTTTTACAACTCACTTGAAGCATAAACGTCTCAAGATACTAAGGATTAAGGAGGAATGCGGCCTAATAAACTCAAATATATACTTAATTTAGTCCCAATATTAAGCGCAATATTCTAGAGATCTAATTTAGCCTACACAAAATTAATCATCTCACTAAAAAGCTCAAATATGGTCATGAACCGGGCCTAAATGAGCCCATATGAGGCGAGAATCTCGAGTCTGAGCCAAGCTTAAACAAGCCTTGTTCGATCTGAGCTCGACAAGTAGATGAGTTAGTTCAGGCCATGATCACGTTCATTCATACTTTTGTGGAACATAGATTTGTGTCCATACTTGGTTCGTTTATTTAAAGAACAAAGACGAACTCGCTTTTACCGAGTTAAACCCAAGTAAAGCCTCGAGTTTCCTGTGCCTTTTTAAAGCCCTAATGAGACGACCAGGAAGATGGAAGGGAATACAGAACCAGGAGTTAAAGGTTGATTGACATTAGAAAAGTGGCTTCAAAGAAGGGAGGTTACTACACTTGAGCTTACAGAGATTAGAAAGGCAACACCCCACACCTCAAAATACAAGATCATCTTGACCACAATAGTGGGGGCACAAAATCAACCACCATGATAGGATTATAAACCGACAATGAGATGCATCTCATCCCAAGAGATGGTAGGTAACTACTACTGAGATGAGCGACGATGTGCAACAAAAATCATAAGAGCATAATTTTCTAAAGACAACCATGGAGTGAAGAAAGGAGAGAATTCATCTAGGAGAATCTTGAGACATCACAAAAGAGAACCTAAAATCTTCAATTCCAGAAAATCTAGCAACTATAGGTCAAATTTTACTAGAAGCAGTAGGCAAAGGAAAAATATCTGATCATAAGACTAGATTCATTTGAAAGCTTATCAAGTAAGTTCAAAACGAGCCAAGTTGACATCAAACGGACATCAAATGAAGAGGTAGTGCCAAGCAAGTCATATTCTAAATAGTTTGTTAGGAAAGTTTTAGAGAAGAACTAGGAACCTTTCGACGTAATTTCTCTAAGTTTACGAGTCCTAACCTTGTAGGGAAAGAAAAGGTCCACCTACATAAATAGATAACTCTTGATTGTAAAGTCAGAATTCAAAATCGGTTAATAATTTATAGTCCCTTAAGAAACTCTAAAAATCTTAGATAATGGAAAACCTTCCTCTAGCCAAAACCTTATAAAGCACTAGGGTGCTGTTAATAATTTAGGATTCTTGGGTGGGAGTCGGACCTTTTTTGAGATTTCACTTTTGAGTGTTATTTGCTTGTGATTAAAATTGGGATTCTACAAAAAGGTATTATTGGTTGGTGGGACTAGAACTGCAATTGGTTCTACAAATCCCAAATTTCAGTCTGATGAAGCTAATTACAACCCTTCAAAATATCTCAACAAAAAAACTAGGGCTAGGCTTTTGGAGTTGGGAGTCTCTCTCTCTCTCTCTCTCTCTCTCTCTCTCTCTCTCCTCTCTCTCACACACACACACACACACACACACACACGGGATCTCTATTACCACCCCCCCAACCCGCCTCCCCTTCTCTCCCGTCTCTGTCACCCCCCAACAACCCCCCCCCCCCCCCCCCCACCGCGTGCTCTCTTAGGCAAAAACTAAATCCTTGGAGAGGCCAATGGCGGGTCTTGAGATGTGAGCAAGGGAACATGGAGAGAAAAAAAACAATCTTAGCCGTAATCAGCTGAAATAAAACAAAACAAGACCAAGAGATGTACAATTTTGCGCTCCCACCATTAAAACCCTAATTTCCGCATAGCATCCATAGTCAAGAGAACTGGAAAGAGAGATCTCCTGTTCGATGGATTCACGGATCAAGCACATATAAATGTAACCACGTTTACTGTTGGCGTTTATAAAATTTCAATGTCATACATCTCCACATCAATGTGACAATAAGAAATTGATGCATTGTCTTAGCAACTTACCAGGCTTTCCAGACAAGCATTATGAGTGCGGAATATATCTTCAAACAGCACACGATGTGTACTTTGATGAGTTTAATAAGATTATGGTTCAAATTTGTCTCCTTCGTACTAGTAATATGATCTTCCAAGAAAGACCTAGCACGCCGCATAGCATCCATAGTCAAGAGAACTGGAGAGAGCGATATCTCGTTCGATCAATTTACGGATCAAACACATACAAACGTAACCACATTTACTGTTGACATTTACAAAATTGCAATGTCATACATCTCCACGTCATTGTGACAATCCTGTTTTAAATATTGGCCAAGTTAGCCGAGATATCGGTCGATATCTCGTTTTTTCTCTGCTGTCGATACGATATGGGAAAATCGTTCGCCCATATCGTTTGCAGCAAAAAAACGGCCAATATTTGCCGATAAATCGCCCAATATCGGGCAATAAATCGCCCGAGATATCACCCGATATGAAATAACTTATTTATTACACGACTGCGTGCAAATGTACATCATTTTTATTTAGTAGATGATACCTATGATACTAAACCAACTTTTAGTTATCACTATTTTATTATATATAGTGTCAGATATGAATACCCAATATGCGCGCGTATCACCGATATCTTCCCGATATCCAATATGAAAAAACCACATCCAATACGATCCCGATATCCGATTAGAATCTTGGTGACAATATGCGATGCACTGTCCTAGCAACTTACCGGGCAGGAGTTTCTAGATAAGCATTATGACCGAGGAATATGTCTTCAAACAACTCATGATGTGCACTTTGATGAGTTTAATAAGATTATGGTTCAAATTTGTCTCCTTCGTACTAGTAATATGATCTTCCAAGAAAGACCCCTAGCACGCTGCTTATCTGAATGTAGCTCATTATTTCAATCAAGAACGTATTGTGCAAATAACCACACAACTATAGGACTTTTTATGTATTTCTAATTCTTTTCACATTTTTCTGTTATTTTTCTATATTAAAAAGAGAATAAAATGCATATACTGCTGCATATGCGCCGCATATATAGTATATGTGGTATGCGCCACCCAAGTGCATCCTAGTGCATCACACATTATATAACATTGGCTATAATGGTTAAAAAATACAATACCTTGGATATAAAATGTCGGTTCAAGTTATATAAATCAATAATTGGCAGAAGAGTCATGATTTTGTATTAACAAAGCGGACAAATAACATAATTGCACCTATAGATAAATGAAATTGTGAAACCATCATGCATGCATGCATGCATTATAAATTTTAAATTCTTTAGCCATAGGTGAATGTTTGTCGATACATCTAGAATATATTTATAAATTTTACAAGATGTTAAAGAAGTACCTGAGATATGCATTAAAGTACTAGAGTATCCATGTATAGGATGTTACTCAAAGCAGATGTTCTTCTTATCGAAGTATTCAGGCAACATAAGTATTCAGGCAACATGGGAGAAACCAAAGAAGGCATAGGTCCGCACGAAAATGTTGGTGGTACAACATTAACTGTGGTCTTTTCATTATGCACATCAATGCTTAACTATGTAGTTATCTGAAGTGCATTAACTTTATTTGAATTCCCGTTTTCCGTAACTATACTGTGTTGTGCACCAACATTCATTTGTTTCACCAAACATAAAGTTAAGTTATGTTGATGCAGGGAAGATTTACCATGAAATATTGTTGCTACATCTTACATGTCATGCAGAAAATTATTCAGTCATGACCTATGACTCGTGAAAGTGATAAGAAAATGTTTTTGGACTTCTTCTTTTGGCATCAAGTGGCCACGTGTGGCTAGTTTTGGTAAAAGTGGCTAGATCTACATTTAGAAAAATTTGTACTGGTTAAAAAACGTGTGTTTATGGATAGGGATCAATTATTTTAGATTCAAGAATTATGTAACAAACAGAATTAACCAAATTAACACTGTACTTAAAATCACTCATAGTTTGAGACGTTGATGCATTGATAACTTTCAAACTGCACATATTATCAATTTTCATGCATTTTAGATGTCATAATTAGATTGATTTCAGCATAACAACGCACCGTCAACCATAGAGGAAGAAAACCAAGACAGAAGGAAGAGAAGCCAAAAAATGCATGACAAAGCAAGGCCCACACTTTGCTTGACCTGCAGGAAAAAAGTTTCAATAAAGAACTATCATAAAATAATTGCGAAATCAATTAAACAGCGCTCTACTTGAGAATGGTTAGTACCAGTGAAGTGGTTTGACGAGCTTTGGCAATACAAAACGGAATACCAGAAATATTGTCCTGCAATAACAGAACATCTGCAACAGCTATAGCAGTCGCACTAGCCCTTTGAGCAAGAACAATACCAACAGTTGCAGCAGCAAGGGCAGGTGCATCATTGATACCATCACCTACCATTATCAAACCTCCACCTGTACGTGGAGTACCATAAATGTTGAGAATGTTCAGTGTCATGGATTAGGATGAATTAAAGCAAAACGAAAACTCCATCATAAAATTTTGGGATTGGCTACATGGACCCTTTTCCTCCATTCAGCTCTATTTAGGGTCATCTATTCACCTAAGTTAGCATATGGGAAGTATTTTTCAAATTAGAACATAAGAAAGCAATAAAAAGTTTCCCTGTTATAAAAGGAGCAAGAATTAGCAAAGTGCATCGGTCACTAATAAACTAGTCAAGACAGTATGATAAAACAGAGTAGTTGAAAGAAAAAATGAAATTCAACAATAAAAAAAAAAGAAGGAAAAAACATCTCAGGCCAGGACCAAAAGCATAACAGTAGATATAAACAACAAAAGCCGAAGCTAAAATAGACTCATCATACAGCTAGTAGAGTTGGATAAAAAACAAAGAAACAACTGAACTGTGAAACAATTAGTTTTCTTTTTATGAACAAATTACATTATTGGCAATTTGCGACCATGTAACCACTAAATACATGACATGAACAGGATAAAAATATTCCCTTTTAGGCCTTGCTCATGAAAATTATGATATTTCGAATGAGAACTAAATGTAATCAATGGAACACAACAATCATCACTGGATGAATGGGCTAAACATATCTTTTGACAAATAGAGAAAGTCTCAAAAAAGTTTACTTGTCACTGAATTTCTTCCAGGAGGCATTGTTGATCAAGTATCTGGATTAAAGGAGCAGACTGAGAATTTCAACTGTCATTGACATCCAATTTGATTACAAGTCCAACAAATTTCTTCGGAGTGCTAAATTTAAATGTGTTGATTAATGTACAAAATTGTTAATTATTGAAACTTTATTACAAAAGCGGTATACCCAACAAGTTGAATCTAAGGACATGTGAAGTGACATAAAAATGGATTAAGAGAAAAAAATAATTGAATATAATATTCAGTGTTGTTAAGGTGCTTTGAGGATGTGCTCCACTGGCATTTGGTTTAGCTCCGTTCCTAAAAGAAATGCAATTTGCTGGGCAATGTTGTCTGGAAATTTTGTTGGTGGAAGGGAATTTGGAAGCATGCTGCCCAAAACCACGTGACCAAAAGATATATCTACCAACTTATAAACTAGCCATCAAAGTTCTATCATGTTCTCTCCCTGCTCTTAAAAGATTTACGAGCCATAGTGATGATCTATATGATTTGCTCCAGTTGCCAATGGTTCTAAAAGACATCTCAAACAGTTTATAGATTGCCAAAATAAGAACTCAACTATGGGCCTACTAGGGTTACATTGTGTAAGAATACCACAACGGTGAATCATAAATCCACACAACAATGATCCTTTTTTAAATGACTACTAATCGTGAATTACAACAGAAATAGGTAAAAGTGGTCAAAACAAAATTTGCAAATGGAGTTCCTCAGAAGTTTCATTCTCAAATCCTACTTTGTTCCGTCTCAAAAGCTACAAACTATTCTGAAAAAACTTCTCCTTTAACTAAAATAGACAGAAAGAGATAATTTTACTAATAAACATTAGCCAAACTGTGAGAATAAATGACAATAAAGTGCATACCGTCAAGGAATACCATGGAGTGAAAATTCAATACTTGAGATCAATAATTCACCAACCTTGTGAGCTCGAGGAGGACGTGCTTCATAGAGTCAAAGCTGGATGATTACAGGGGGGTTCTTATGGAGTTTGATGTGGTCATATACCTATGAAATTGATGGGAAAATCCTATAGAATGGTTATAAGACCAGCAATGCATTATGTGTTAAAGCTTAGAATGTTGGAATGCTAATTTCAATACTTAGGATCAATCATACAGCAAGCTGGTTGTGCATCACTGAATCAAAGATGGATGGTTAAGGTGGAGTTTAGGAAGTTTACTGTGATCATAGAAATAGAATAGTAATAAGAGAGAAACTTAGATGGAAAGTAAAATGTCTAGCAAAAATAAGAATGCTAAGATGGAGGAGTCGTAATATGATGAAAAGTAGCAATATGCTAAAATACATTATAAGAAATGAGTGCATTCATGCTAAGTTAAAGATTACTCCTACTGAGGAGAAAATGAGGGAAAACAGATCAGTATGGTTCGGGAATGTGCAGTGGATGCCACTAAGCGTGCCAGTTAGGTCAAGTGATAGGATTGTAGTTAATGAAGCAACTAGGCCAAGAGAAAGGCCCAAATGAACATGGATTGAGGCAATTATAAAAAATATTTTAGTTGTTAATTTGACCATAGATATGGTCCTTAATACAGCTGAATGAAAAAGAAAATAATTTTGTAGCTATTGTTGTTGTTACTAATATTTGGAATGCTGATTCCAGAAACTTTACTGTATTTAAAATAACTTTTTTAAAGAAAAAAAATCAGTTATGACAATTTTATAATAACATTGATAAATATGTATCAATCAAACAGTTGACAAGAGACAATGAGCAATAACCTTATGGACTGTTCTTCAATTAAGATACTAACCTGTATCCCTAGATGCAGTTTTCACTTGATTTAGCTTATCCTCAGGCTTTAAGCTGCAATATACTTCATTAATACCCACAGACCTTGCAACTCGCCATGCACTGGACTTGTGATCCCCAGTTAACATCATCAAGCGAAGCTTTGCTTTGTCTCTTAAAGTAGATATTACTTTTGTGACATCAGGTCGTGGCTCATCCTCAAAGTGAAAAAGTGTTACCTAAATCAACGCAAAAACTTAAAGCAAACACGTGCTGCAGGATGGAATAAAAGAATAAAGCTTAAAAAATGACACAGGAAAAAAAAAAAAAAAAAAAAAAAGATTAGCCAGCACTCATGCAAGAGAAGCCCAATATCTAAGCTATTAGCAATTAAAAATTAAACTTGGCCATCATCATAAACATTACTTAAGCATTTGAAAACAAAATGGAATCAACAAAGGACCCATGCAAAAATTGAACATATTTTATGATCAGCTGACAATCTGACGTCTGCCCCCAAGGCGGGTGCCAAATTCCAAGATGAGGAAATTATTGGCAAGAGAGTTCACTACAAACTCGGACAATTGGCACATAAACCGGTCTTGTTGATTTTAGCAATTAAAGGTCTAGCTACAAAGGAGCTAACAAACTAGGTTATTTGGGAAAAGTTAGATGAGATGTCCAAGATGAATCATAATGCCCTACTTGTCAAAAATAAATCTAACCCGTGAACCTCAAAGATGTTTTGTGAAAAGATCTGTTAGATGGTTAGCAGTGAAAACATATCGAATCTCAATAATCTTGTCATCCACCACTTTTTGACGCACAAGATGACAACCAACCTCAATGCAAGGTTCTAAATATTGGATATCGAGATCGTATCGGAAGGGGGTTATTCATATCGGATATCGGATATCGGGGATACGTGTGCATATCAGGTGTTCATATTAGACAGTATATATAATGAAATATTAATAACTAAAAGTTGGTTTAGTGTTATAGATATCATCTATCAAATAAAAATGATGTATATGCATGCATAGATAATAAAAAAACAATGTACATTTGCACGCATTCGTGCAATAAATAAGTTATTTCATATAGTGTGATATCTCGGGCGATTTATTGCCTGATATCAGGCAATTTATCAGTCAATATTTCAAATATCGGCCATTTTTTGCTGCAAACGATATGGCGAACAATTTCCCCATATCGTATCAGCAGCAGGTAAAAAAATGAGATATCAGCCCATATCTCAGCCGACTCGGCCGATATTTAAAACATGGTCTCAATGTGATTGATGCGCTCATGAAAGACAAGATTTTCTGCAAATATGAATCGCTGCCTGATTATCATATAATCTCATAAGAGTTTGTAGCAAAAGATACAGCTCACTTAAAAGATTTCGTATCCAAACCAAGTCGCAAGTGGCATTACCATAGCTCGATACTCAGCACTGGATCTTGAAACCACGTCTTATTTCTTGCTTTCCAAGACAACATTTCCTTCAAAAAAACACAATAATCAATAGTGAATCTTCTATTGTCAGTGATCCTACCTAATCTGCATCAGAAGACCCAGAGACACATTCATGACCGCAATCTGAATATAGAAGTCTTTTACCTGGGGCACACTTCAAATACCGAAGCACTCAAATAACTGCATCCCCATGCTGGTCCAAGGAGCCGCTAAGAATTGGCTCACCACAGTGAGTGTATGCAATATTCAGTCTGGTCACTGTAAGATAGTTTAGTTTACTCACAACCTGGGTTATCTAACAACCTCCTGATCTGGTAGCAACTTGGAGTTTGAATCCATTAAGGAATCCTCTGATTTACATCCTAACATGCCTGCTTTAGAAAGCATGTCCAATACATACTTTCGCTGAGAAAAAATATCCATTTTCTGGATCTTGCCACTTCAATACCCAAAAAATATCTAAATGCTCCCAAATTCTTTGTTTGAAATTTATTCTGCAAATACGACTTTTACTCACTACTTCCCCGAGTGTCATTAACTGTAATCACTATGTCACTACATAAACAACAAAAAAATCCACTTCAGATGGTATCGAAAGAAGACTACAATGATCCTTCTGGGACCGGAGTCCAAATCCTGCACAAACGGGGAGGTAAATCTCCCAAAAACATGCTCTAGGAGATTATTTCAACCCGTATAATAATGTCCTCAACCGACAAACTTTCTTACACTCCCCCTGAGTAATAAAACCACGTGGTTGCTCCATGTAACCTCTTCCCACAAGAACACCATGGAGAAAAGCATTATTAATGTCAAGCTGATGTAGGGGGAGAAATAAGAAGACGCACAAAAGTTATTTTGGGCACAAGAGAAAGAGTATCCTGAAAATCAATTTTATACATTTGAAAATATCCTTTAGATACCAATCGAGCCTTCAAGTGAGCAAGTGAGCCATCCTGTATAAACCCAATGACAACCGACTGCTTTCTTCCCATTTGGAAGAGGCATCAAATCCTAAATTCCATTCTGCTTTAAAGTTGTCATCTCTTCTTTCATAGCCTCTCGCCAACCTGGATGGGATAAAGCCATGATAAAGACTTGGGAATAGGGTGAGAATCAACAAACAAAAGCATGAAAAAAATGAAGATAAACGAGCATAAGAAAGAAAATTATACAAAGGATCCGTTTGCTCTTACGAAGAGAAATCAGTCGATCAAGGTCATACTACACTTCATAAGCAGTTGGAAGATATGGAACATTATCAAAAGAAATAAAAGTCTCATGAGAAGTAGGAATATGATCACCATGTTGAGAGTATCAGAAAACTAGAGCAGCAGAGAAAACTAGCACAGATGATGAGTCCTGAATACACTATGGATACGCTATGGATTGGCGTTTATACACTGGTATGGACTTATCCTGAGTGGGTTGCAATGCTTCCAAATCCTCTTAGCGTGAAGGTAACTCACCAGATGAGGGCGGTCTTAAAAAAAAGTAAATAAGGTCATCATCAACAGACTCCACAACAAATAAATCATTTTCAAAGTAGGTTTAGACACAAAGAAAGTAACATCAACGCATGTCACAAATTTATTCAAATTAAGACAATAATATATGTACCCTTTTGAGTCTCCTCCTAAGAAAACACATTTTAGAGCTCTCACATCTACTTTAGTTTTTTAGTGTGATTATCATGCACAAAACATATGCATCCAAAAAAAATGGTGGTAAAGGAAAGAGAGTTATATGTGGATAGAGTAAAGAATATATGATCGACCCTCAAGAACAGACAAAGGTATGCGATTGACAAGATGACGAGTCGTAAGAACTGCATCTCCCCAAAATACTTCAGAACTCTCATGTGACTCAAAATTGCATGTGCGACTTTTAACAAGTGCCTATATTTTGCGTTTTGCAAAACTGCTCGGCTGAGGAGTACAAGGACTTAAGATTGGCGGACTATACCAGACTGTGACAAACTCTGCAAAAGATGAACTAAAAAGCTCATTGGCATTGTAGGTTTTTAAAAGAAGCAGATGTATCAAATTAAACATTAATCTTAGCACAAAATTTATGAAAAATAAAAAGTACTTCTGAATAGTTTTTCATTAAATATAGCCAGGTTACACGAGAGTAATCATCCACAAATGTAATAAAATATTTAAAACCAAATTTAGAATTGACTTGACATGGACACGAAATATCAGCTTGCACAAACTCAAAAGGTTTATTCGCTTTTTTATTTACTCACAATGAATAAGACACATTGTGATGTTTATTCAATTGACAAGACTCACAATCCAACGCAGAGACAATTCAAAGCGGGAACAATTTTTTTAAACTTTCCAAAGAAGGATGACCTAACTGACAATGAATACCCAAGAAAGAAGTAAAACTGGAGCATGTCACTGCAGGATCTCTAGTCTCTAAGTGACAAAGGTCGTCGATCTTACGCCCTATGCCAATCGTCGTCTGCATCCCAAGTTTTTGAAACACGGTGATCAATAAAGAAAGTTACCGAACAGTTCAAGATTTTCTAAGTCGGCTAACAAATAATAAATTGAACGAAAATCATAAAGGACAAATGATAGTGATAGACTGTATAGTATTAGTAGCGCCTACACAAAAGTATAAGATGTACATCATCTGTTAATATTACATGAAGTAGTAATGATATTAAATGCAAGATGGATAGAATACCTTTATTCCCAGTCACAAGATCAGAGGCTCCACAATTTTCCGTCACTAAAGTAATTCTCATCATCCACAGACAATTTTCTATCTTTGATTTCCCATATATAAACTCTTGAACTACAGGTTTTACACCAATATTTGGTTCATCTTCCATGATAAATTACCACAAATGAATCCTCCTTACATACCCAAATACAAAGAGACGATGCACCCAACAAGAACCAACTCTAACACCAAATGATCCTCCCTTGGGATCAAATAACAAAGATCCTCCCACGGGATCTAATTACATAGACAAAACACACAAACATCCATAAATAAAATACCAAAGACACCCTCTCCCTCTTTTTCTTTTTACAGCCTCTGTTTTGTTCCTTTGCGAGACTTTCTTTTTTTAATAGAATTACGGGGAAAAAAGAAGAAAAGCGAGGAGTCGAAGAAGAGGAAGAAGTGCAGAGTATAAGTCGAGGTCGAAGTCGGAAGGCGTGAGCAAAGACGAGATGTGGAGTCAAAGGCGATGTTGTGGTCAGAGGGCGGAGTTGACGGCGAGTTTGTAGGCGAGATCTGGAGTCGAAATTATTGTCAAAGTCGCCGATGGAGTCAAGTTTGCAGTAGAAATTGGCATTCATAGATGGATGCGAAGAAGAAGAGAAAGGGTTAGGGTTAGGAATGGGATTAATTTATACTAATATAGGTTAAGCAGAGATCATGGTTCTGATACCATGATAAACAAGGTTATTTGGAAGAAGTTAAATGAGATGTCCAAGATGGTTCTCATCTATTATATAATATTATAAAGTACTTTTTACATAAAACACCCCCTCAACCTCATTATTCTCTAATAGGAGCAAAATCCTCTAGAAGGGAAAGAATGACATAGAGCTATAGAAAACTGCAATCAACAGCATTGTACCATGTAAGAAACCAAAGAACAATAGTAGAATCCATTCCCCTAACAGTTACATAAGAGAAGCTAACGATTATATTCGGTTTCACATAAGTATACTATATTTTTAAATATATAATGAATGACTCGCATCTTTGACATAAAATTCAACAAAATCCAATACACTTGATATCATTGATGGAGAAATTAATAAAAAAATATAAATACAAATATTTCAAAAGAATCAAAAAGGTCAATACATATTGGCAATATTTCTTCTTAAGTACGTCACTTAGAACGTTATCTTGTTTCTCCATAATGTTCTAAAAATATAAAACATGCAAAGGAACAATTGGATCAAATTTTAGGTAAGTTGGGAGTTCTTACAAGATGACTCAAAGACCAACCATGCTCTATGACATATGAATACACTAATTTTGTGTTTAGCAAGTGGAGGTCCTCCAAGTATGTGGGATCTCATGTTTTTTATAAGATCACACAAAATGTTTGATTCCCATTGGCATCCCTCATGTTAAGGGATTTGGATTCCCACCAGAGGTAGGTATGCGACATTCCAACTTGGTGGGAATCCTTCAAAATATCTAGTTTGCAAAACTATCCCTACTATTTAGTATCTTTTTTGCCCATGTTTTTTCATTGTGGGCACATCCGACATTGAGGTCAGGGGCCACGACAAGGCTTCCTGCAATGGGGGAGACGCCAACGAAGGCATCTGACAGCAAAGGTGAGCGCTACTTTTTTTCTCTCTTTCGGGGCGGCGCCTAGTATAAGCACTTATGCCGAATCACAGTGGCATAGTGCCACCTCCACCTAGGCTATTACACTGGTTAATACATGAGAACAGTTTTAATATGTCCAATTTAATTGTTTATTTGTTATAAAATAAACTATAACTTTTCCAATTATGATTTTGCTTATAATTTAATTTTTACAATATTAGAACCTTATCATATATTCCCTAAACTTTTCCTTATACATAATTTAGCATTTAATAGTCACTCCTAGGGGGTGTAAATGGATGCCCGAAATATCCTAATTTGTTTCGTATCCACATCAGTTTAAGAGGATACGAATATCACATCCAGCTACGTTTAGTATCAGTAAGTTCAGTATTCCTTTATAAATGGAGAGCATACGAATATTGTGGTATCCGCTTTGTTTTTATCACCTCCGCTTGAGTAAATATATTAACTATATATTTAATACTATAAATTATATGTATAAACATAATATATAATTATTGTACAAGCGACTTTTGTTTCTAATTTAGTATGCATCATTTGAAATTTGATACCACAAGTATCAATTTTGATCAGTTTATACTAGGGAAAAAGTGGTTATGAGCCAATAATCCATTTTTTAAAGTGAAGTACATTGAGATGGCATAGGTGCTTCCTCATCTTAGGCATCCAACCATGATTCTTTTTAAACACTGAAGCCAAGACTAGGAGCAGCCTTAACAGACAATTACTGTTTTAAATATCAGCTGAGTCGGCCGAGATATCGGCTGATATCTCATTCTTTGTCTGTTGCCGATATGATATGGGAAAAAATGTTCGCCCATATCGTTTGCAGCAAAAAATAACCAATATTTAAAATATTGGCTGATAAATCGCACGATATGAGTCGGCGCAAAATTGGCCGATATGGATTTATTTTAATTGAGTTCTTTTTTTTAACCCATAAGCATTGAGCCCATCACCAGACTATATAAGTGTTGTTTGCATTGTTGGGGCTCGATAAAAATCGAGCCCTAATTTTTCTCTTTCGTGAATTGACAACGACAATACTTGATTTTCAGATAAGTAGATTATACATCTTCTAATCTTATATTTCTAATTCCATGAAATAACTTATTTATTGCACGACCCATGACTACGTGCAAATGTACATTGTTTTTTTTACCGTCTTTGATGTATATTATATCATTTTTATTTGGTAGATAATATCTGATAATAAACAAACTTATCAATATTTTATTATATATAGTGTCCGATATGAACACTGATATGCGCGCATAGCTCTGATATCTCCCCCGATATCCGATATGAAAAAAACCCATCTGATATGATCCTGATATCCGATATTTAGAACCTTGCAACCAATAAACACTAGCTTAGGACATTAAAAAGGATTATTTTTCACATAGCCAATGGTCCCCACAAAGATTTGGGATAGTCATTGTAGTGTGTGTTGGTGTTGCTTCTGCCTACAATTGATGTTCCTTGAGGTGTTGTTTGGACAGAGTGTAAAGTAGTTTGCAAGGCTGGAGAACCAATAATCTACCAAATACTCATTCCCGGATTATGGTTGTATTCCTCCCCTTCAGAGGTGAAAATGAAATACCCCTAACCTTACAACCTCTGTTTTATATGGGGTACTTTGAGAATTTAAAAAGGACTATCCTCTCCTATTCTCTTTTACCAAAATGTATCCCATTGTAACTTCTACAACCCTAGCCAGTTCCTAAGTCATCCCCTTCATGTCTAAACATGCCCATCCACTAGTGTTTTCCACTCACCAACACTGATACGGAGAATGATCCAAGGGCAAGGCACTTAAACTACAGGGGTTCTAAGAAGGGAATTTATATTGTTCTCGACCCTAGAGCATGTAAGATTGAAGTGTTTTAAAAAGTAGCCTAAACTGCTTTTTTTTACTTTAAAACACTTCAACCTTCAATGGCAGGTCCTATAGCCATCGAATAAAACTTTTCCTTCAATTACATAAGCATTTATAACCACACAAAACCCAGACTTTAACCCTCCCGCTTGATCCATGGATTAAATCTTGCTCAATTCCACTAATTGATGAATGATTGATCATAAATAGCAAAAATGATCACATATTTCCTTGACCATCAAAACCTCCCGCCTTGATTTCATGGATTAAATCTTGCTCAACTATCTTGATGAATGATTGATCATAATAACAAAAATGATCACATATTTTCTTAATCATCAATCTGTACCATACACTATTCCTCATTTTGCTCTTCAGCTCTATCACGTGGGATTTGATTTTGTTTTTCTTTTATCTCCTTGCATAAAATAATATTTTATTATTTTATTTTATTTATATTATGTGAAAGATTGAATCTTAATTACTTTTTGTGGGTTTCTTTTTCATGAAAAAGATGGTAGATGGTGATTCTTCTGATCTTATAGTTTGTCCACAAGCATACCATAAAATCAACAATTCAATTCACGTGTTCCTTTTCAAATTTTTTTGATTTAATTTTTCTTTTGAGAGAGATTAAAACATTCTGTTTGATATTTCAAGAAGGAAATATCATGTTTGACTAATATGTCAAACTGTTTGTTTGATATAAAATATGTACAGAAGGAAACTTGCTGAAGATAATTTACATGCACAAAAAATATTATTAATTCCACTTTATTTACTTGAATATTGCATAAACAAACTATCAAAAGATAAATTCCATAAATTATTCCCAAAGCATGTCCAAGTGCTACTAATTTTCTTAACAAAATTTTAAATATTTTTTATTTTTTTATTTTTTGTGGTCGGCCGATACCACCGAGTCAAAATGACTGATATCACCAATATGGCCAATTCCAACACCAAAATTGTTTCCGATGCTCAGATTTCAAACTATGGCATCCAAGATTCGAGCAACAATGGATGCACTACCATCTCGGTTCCTAGATGCACTCTTGAAAAAAAAAAAATTATGACCACATTTTTTAGCAAAGGCAATATATGTTTGCCATGCAATAGGGAAAAAAGTAGACAATTACTTAATAAAATAAATCATGCAATAGTATATATGTTATGGGTTTTGCAGATATTAGGTTTTTAACCTTTTAGGTTTAATTTTAATATCCAAAACCCATTATCTCATTATCCCAATTTCAACATCAAATTGAATACCGGCTAATATTTAGGAAGAGATATATCTGGTGATATCCAAAATATTGTCCAACAAAACCTTATAACTCTACACCCATCTTCTTTAGCATATCCCATCAGTTGGCCTTCAAAACAATATCATGAGCCCATATATCAGTTGTAGCGTTTGATCCTTCAAACAGTGAATACAAGCCTTTTTTCCTCTATATAGTCTTATATGCCTTTACATCCTTTAAATCAATGTAAATCGGACAAATGTACCTCTGCTCTTTTTATCCACCCGCATTAAAATTTTGTGAACAATTCCCGAAGAAACAACAACCACATGACAATTATCTTACTTTGTGACTAGTATATACCTTTGTGGAAACTGCAGTGAAATCATCTACTTTTATGACAATAAAAACTAGCTAGTTTGATGACAAAATAGATAGTTTCCAAGACCATCTGCTTTAACAGTGAAACTATCTAGTCTAATGATAAAACAAGCATAGTTGTAGTTTTCAAAACGTAGCAAATACAGCTGCACTCTTGAAGTGGAAGAGCAATCTTAAAAGGAAGGACATTATTGCCATTTAGAAAAATAGGGTGTACAATTTGGGTTGTGCAGTAATCTGAGGGGGCCATTTAGAAAAATATGGTGTACAATTTGGTTTGTGCAGTAATCTGAGGGGGTGAAGTGATGCAAAATAGAATCCGGGGTAACAACATTAAAAAAGAAAGCACTTTCTTGAAAGACCACATGGCAGGACGAATTTTGCCAAAATCTTTGGGACAAAGGCACATATTTCCCTAAAATTAAGTATATTTCCCTAAAATTTAAGTAAATTTGTACTTATCAGCAGAAGTTTATTATGAAACTTGCCATTAAAATTTCATTTTGATGACATTTCAGGGATCACCACCATTAATTCATCCCAACAAGAAACTATGGATAGGGCTCTACACTAGACTCTACTTGGATATAAATCATTCTCACCACTTCCAAACTTGACGTGTTAGCCCTATACCAGATGACCCTTTCTATATTACACTTACGAATGAGGACTAGGTGGTTTGTCATTATTTCCTGATGCAATTTTTTAAAAGACGTCTTGGGCGACCGCCTAGGCAGAGGCGGACCCCAAGCCACATCACCTAGGGCTTAAAGCTACCAAGATCGGTGGTGGTGTTTAAAAATATAAGAGAAGTAATAGAACCTTACAATGCCCTCCGTCGCCGCCTCAACTTCCTCTTTCATCAGCGATTTAACACATACAAAAGGGTCCGAACCTGTGCTCGCATATATCAGCAGAGTTAGGGTTGTGCCCTAACTCTTACCTCACCCCTCTCCACTCCACAGCGGAATGCAGCTGCAGCGAGGCGAGTCAAAAGCGGTGGCGGGGGATCGTAGCGGTCATAGGAGCCCTTCAACGGCAGAGGAAGACATCTCTTCCTGTAGGTACAGGTTTTCTCAACAGAAAAAGGTATTTTCCATCAAGGTGACCAGGCAATGGGCGCTGGCCCAGCACCCCACTACTGACTGTTAAAATATGGTCTAAATGATATCAATCCAACAATTTGGCTAAATAAACAAGTAACGTATAGTATTTAATATTGGATCAGTTAATGTGCAAGGATCACATGCCCACCGGCATGATGGACTAGTTCAGTAACTTCCTAGAGGTACAAGCTTTATTATTCCCTATCTGGGAAAAGTTAAGAAAAGGATCACTTTCTAACATCCCAGAGAATGAACAAGAACAATATGTTGAGTTACAAAGTTCAGGTGGGTTTACCTTCTTATTGATAGACAGTGCTGCTTGAACAAAATCACAACCGTACGCAGATGTTCTGACAGCATTCTTTATTTCATCAGACTCAACATCAGATCTACATAAAGAGGCAATGTACTCCACGGAACCAAGTGAAGCATTTAACAGTATATTACCTCCATTTCCTGACTGTAAGAAAATAAATGGCAAGTGTCAAGTTAGTTTCTCTGCATATTTAGGGTAAATAAAGAAAACATATTCCTTCAATAATTTACAAGAAAATGACATTATAACCAAGTGTCATTAAAGATAATTAATATGAAAAAATGAAGTCGAACTACAATTACAGAAGAGGCAATGCATGTTTATCTACCAGAAGTATTAAAAATGATCTGCATTTGATGCAAGTAGGGTACAGGGTATACACATCATTGCTAAGAGAGAACAATATCATGTTATATTCGCAAACTTGAAGAGAAGTCTCAGTATACACAACAAACATTCCACAATGCCTTCCCTCAGGGGGAAAAAAAAAAAAAAAACCCTCAAAAGAAAAAATTTACAGTACCATGTACTTTGTCCATTCTAAACTGAAACTACTGTCAATAATGTGACAAATTAGATAGTTCTATAAATAAATATACATCTGTTCATTTGAATCCTTTAGAGTCAAAAGGGTACTTCTATAATATTAGAGGAAGATGAGTGTTTCGTAACTATGTAACTTCTTCCTCTATGTAAATAATAGCTACACGCTAATTAGGGTCGTGCCATATCTTTTCACCAGAATATTTGATTTTCTGTGTGCAGTCATCACACAAGTTTTTGGCTCGACTCAAGTTCAACTTGTTTTTGTTTGTCAACTTCCATATCGAGATTAATGATTCAACAATTTGGCAGTAGCGTTACCAATCAATATTAGTTTCAGTACTTTCAGTATTTATTTGTTCCTTAATTTTTTTAATTAAGAAAAGTTTGTTTAAGATATCTTTTTCTAGTCTTTGTAACGAGCTGTATGATCGATATCTATGGTAGTGAGTAACGAAATTCTTGTAATGTAATGTAATTATTCTTGATTTATATAAAGAGAAGGCTACCCAAATCTAGGATAAGTCATCTATTTCTTAAACCCTAATAGGACCAAATGAAACTATTACGGTCCAAGCCACTGCAAAAACTCTAAAGTTCTGGTGAGGGTTAAGCGTAATATATTTATATTCTAACACAACCCACATCGAACGCCCATTTATAGGCTGAAACCTAAGCTCATGCGCAGTGGTATCTTATTTTAAATCCTCTTTTGATGAGGACATCAGAGCACGTG